>JAAGKR010001157.1:16737-137004 GCA_011419295.1 Clarias macrocephalus
CATGATTAAATGTGGAGTTTGATCATGGGACTGATGGCTTACTATTTCTTTATAGGGAGATTTATTTTCTCACACACACACACACACACACACACACAGTAGAAAAAAAGAAATTTATTTAATATATGGGTCAAATTTATCTAATATTTCACATTATGTTGGCGGTCATTATTATTAATCAGTAATATGACTGTAATAAAACGGTTCTAAATTCTACATTCAAACCCTTAACGACCACACACACACACACACACACACACACACACACACACTGATTATTATTATTATTATTATTATTATTATTATTCTGTATTAACAGGACAGGTTTTAAGTCACCACTAATTGACTACACTCGTCACTGTGTGTTATGGTTGCAAACTATTTACCGGTTACTTGGTGTGGTGAAAGAACTGGAGTTCACAAGTATCAATAACAATGAAAAAACAAACAAACATACAAACAATGTGTGTGTGTGTGTGTGTGTGTGTGTGTGTGTGTGTGTGTGTGTGTGTGTGTGTGTGTGTGTGTGTATATGCGTGGGTTGTTTCCCAGTCAAAGGAGTAATGCATTTCTTTTCACTTCACTCCCATCTCTACACATTCAAAAACAATACCTTCCTCAAGCAGGAAAACCACAGAACATCTACAGACCGGATCGGACACGGCGACGCAATGAACAAAATGACCAAATCGAGTTCTTTGTCTGACATGTTGTGTAACAGACCTCGGCTCATGATAGGAACACAAGTTATTCCAAGCTTTCCGTTATTCCAACATACAGAACTGATCAAAAGTCTTCTAATTTCACAGGTTTTCCTTCAGTTTTTTTCTCCACATTGTATTTTACACAAAACAAATATAGAATTATGGAAGTAACAAAAAAAGTGTTAAATAACCAGGAAAATGTTGAAAATTTCCGATTCTTCAAAGTAGCCTTTGCTTCAATGACAGTTCTGCACACTCATTGATCCTCATAACGTAATCACGAGAAATTGTTTTCCAAGAATCTACTGGAATCTACTATTTCCTAGATGTGTTGAGTACTTTGTGTTGGCTGCTTTTCCTTTATTCTCTGGTTGAATTCATCACAAACCATCTCAAGTGGATTTAGATCGGGTGATTGTTGACGCCGGGCCATCTGACGCAGCGCTCCATCACTCTAATTAGACAAATAGATTTTACATAACTCACTCTGTACAGTCAATGGTGAAATTTGTCGCATTTATTGCTGTAAATCTAAGCCTGTTGATTATGATGAACTTATCCTCTGCAGCAGAGGTAGCTCTTGGGCTTCCTTTTCCTTGGACGGTCTTCCTGAGAGGCAGTTTCATCATAGCGTTTGTGTGTTCATTTTTTTGTGGGGATACGTTTAAAGTATTTTCAGTACAAAGTTTTCAAATGTATGTGTGTGTATAAATAGAAATTTGCCTGTTTGAATGTTTTAAAGTAACTGCAAAGACATTATGAATGCAATCGAATCCTTTATGAAGTCATGGTATAATACATGGAAGATAACCACGTTTCTGTTTATACTGAGTTTTTCCCATTAACAGATGAGTAATTGTATGAGACGGCAGAGTTACAACAAATTAGAGAGAAAAAGACAAAGCGGAATTAATGCTCAATTCATTCAGTAAATGTTGTTCTGTCGGTGCAGATCCTAAAAAAAAAAAAAGCTCCATGTTTCTCTGAACTGTCGCGGCTTCATGGTTATAATTTAACTCCACGTTTGGTTGTTTGCATTGCAGATCATTAGCGTCTGTCTGTTTACTCGTAATTACAGTGTAATAAAACCATAAAAGGCCAAATGGAGGCCAGTTTCCAAGTACCGTATGTACTGAGCTTTAAAGTGTTCAGATTCATCCTGCAGACACAGACACACACACACACACACACACACACACACACACACACACACACACACACACACACACACACAATTCTCAGACCGGCTGTGGCATTCAGACAATGCCTGATTGGTATTAAGGGGCCCAGTGTGTGCGAAAAAAAACATTCCTCACATCTTTACCCAAGCACCACCAACGGCAGCATGATCTGTTCATTCAACTCCGGTTTCATCCGTTGATTCATATCGTTCATGCCGAATTCTGACCGTCCGCCTGTTACTGCAGAAATCAAGAATCAGAGGACAAACATTTTCCGAGGAACTATAGCATAGTTTCAGGTTTCCTAATTTTTCAGAACAATGAAAGGTCTATGTAGGAAAAACCACACGTTTTTTTTAAGTTATTGAACCCACTTGTATGAATATAAAGGGCGATCATTAAAAAAACAAACAAAAAAAAAATGTATATAACAGATTTGGAGTAGCTTGAAAATAAAACGTCTCTACGAAGCAAACCCTCACCGAGTGCTGAGAGGAAATCTCCGCGGCTGAGGCGACGCTAAATCAGTAATGTTTTACGAAAGGAAAAGGGAAGTGGAAGGGAGCCTGGCTGTGAGAGGTTAATGGATGAGGAGAAACAATAAGAGGGTCTGAGTGACAGATGTGCTGGAAACTCCTGGTTTATTTTTACTGAGCATGGACGCGCGGACGCATGGGCCTTCATGGGCTTTGTGCTCCTGAAACGGGAGCCTGTTTCACCTGCTGTAGGGCATCACACACCCTCACACAGCAGCCTCTGAGGGAGAGAATTATGACTTTCGAGGTGTGTCGCATGTGCAGCATGTTGCGCGCGTTTGTTTTCTGATACGTGCTTGTGTGGACTGTCATAGTCATTGTGTTCTTTGCTATATTTAGACGGGGAAAAATAATAATAAAAAAAACACTGCTTGCCTTCGGTAGTCCTTCAGTGTTCTTGGTAGCATGCCTTACTAGCATCCAAGATTTAATAACTTTATTGATCTTTTATTGTGCAATTCAGTTAATTAAATCAATAGGTTACATACTTTTAATAGTCTAAACCTTAAGCTTTAGCTGGAAATACAAATTCACAGACAAATACTCGCATTTTGTGAGAGTCTCGCTTGTTCCTGTTTTGGTCCCTTTTTTGAACTGTTGATGTGATACAGTAATCCACTGAACTGGAGTGTGGATCAGAAGACTGGCAGGCCAAGACATGACAGACCATTTAAACAATCTTAATACTTATTAGGTTCTTTTAGTTGGCTGTACTGTGTCATAGTGGTTAGCACTGTCGCCTTGTACCTCTAGGCTCTGGAGGTACAAGGTCAGCGTGTGTGTGTGTGTGTGTGTGTGTGTGTGTGTGTGTGTGTGTGTGTGTGTGTATATAGAGTTTGCATGTTCTCCCTGTGCTTGGTGGGTTTCCTCCAGGTACTCCGGTTTTCTCCCACCTGTAGTGTGTGAATGGGCATGGAGGTGTGTGTACCCTGTCTCGTGCCCCAAGTCTCCTGGGATAGGCTGCAGAACCCCCCGCCCCCCGCCCCCCCATGACCCTGTATACAGGATAAAGTGGTATTGTGAGTGAATGAGTGAGGTACTTTTAGTCATTTTTAATATTTTAATGCTGCCAGACTCAGATTGCAGTGCCTAAAAAAAAAATCCAATTGAAGGTTTGAAAACGTACAATTTGGTATATTACGCAATAATAACTAATGAGTAAATAACGAGAAAAGTGGCTGAGAACACCCCTTCTTCCAATCAGCACACTCAAGATGGCTCCCTCTTCACCTCTGACCTCGGGCTCAAAAGAAACCGTTTCAACGTCCCAGTCCAAACACACTCCTGCAGGCCGCGCTGTGACGCGATGAAGACGGATGTGAATAGCTTCCGCCGTGAATAGGGAGAGGCTGATACTCACTGAATAGCTGTCAGAGCTGAAGAGGGAGGCTCAGGAAATGCTTTCTGATTCCGAACAAGGTCAAACAAATAAAGTTTAAGAGCTTAAATGATGGACTGCTGGTAGTGGCCTCGCACAGACACACACTGCTGTTTAATTACAACAAATACATCATCAATTATTAAACCATGTGCACTATCCCTCACCTGTGGTTTCCGGTTGCCATGACAGGGCTGCTCTTTAGCAAGCGTTCATGCGTTACAGTGTACAGTGTGTGTGTGTGTGTGTGTGTGTGTGTGTGTGTGTGTGTGTGTGTGTGTGTGGGCGTGTGTAAGCAGATGTCTGCATGCATTTGTGTTCACTGAACTGTTTGAGCTAACGCATGAGGGCAGAGGGATCTGTCCTTAAACACAATAGCTTTCGGATTTGCCCGTCAGCGTCGGCAGTAGACTCGGGGCATGAAAGCCAAGCTGAACTAACACATTGTGCGGATACGCGTGGGCAGGAGAAAAAGCAAAGCAAACATGCGTCAAACCCCACAACTACAGTGTAAAGCTGGATATTAAGTACAGCTGATAGACTTTGATGTCTTGTTGTGTCTGAAACTTTAGTCCTATCGTATAAAGCCAGTTCGTATTTACTTTCTTACTAACCTATTTGTTACAAAGCACATTTTGCTTCCACAGCCTGGTGAAATTCTCGAATCTGATTGGTTAAAAACTGTGCGTTATCTCTGTATGACAGTTCTGACTGATAAAGGAATATTAATCAGAATTGTGAGTCAGAGCTAGACGCTTCAAGAGAGAATGGTGGCTCATGCGGCTAAGGCTCTAGATTGTTGATTTGGGAATCTGAGAATCCGGGTTCGAACCCCATCTTTGGTGGGTTGCCACACTCCATACTATCCAGCCAGTGCATGCAGTTAAAATAGGAGGGTTGTATCAGGAAATCCGGTGTAAAAACCTGTGCCACGTTGTGTGCGGATCAGATGGCCCACTGTGGCGACCCCTTGAGCAGCTGAAAAAAAAAGTTCGTAGCTAGACTTGTTAAATCGAGTTGATTAGATTCAATAGCACGAAAGTTTGTTGTCTGGTCTGTCTCAAGCAGCTACTTTTCTTACAGGTTTTAAAGCATTCGAAACTACTCAAACTATTTCATAACCATGAAAGTACTGTCCAGCTTGTCTTGTTGATTATTAAAAGGTCACGTCTTGTCCTTATGTCTGTTTCACACGCCAGTCCAGTAGGTGGTGATAATGTACCAATCCTCCATGAATTCAAAAGAAGAAGACAAAGAGAATCCTGCGAGAACCCTAAAGCTGTGCCAGCATTTCATGTGTTATGCAATGGAAAGCAAGCATTTTGGGTATTATGTAGGACAAATGGTAGTGGACAGAAGATCGGGTCAGTTTCTATATCCTAAGTTTCTATTTCTATGTCTAGTCCAAAAAAGCCTATATCAAGGGACAGCTTCACATTCAAACGCATGCACATACAAAACATAAAAAATAAAAAAAAAAGGTGGTGGGGTGGAGGGGGGCAGTGCATTACATTTGCACAATTTGCAATCTTTCCAGTTTAAACTGTACAGTTTCACACAGGAATTAGCAGACATACAAAGACATACTTCACCGGTCTTATTCCGACAATCCCTTCTCCCGGTTTGTCTGTTGTTCATAAATAAGAAAGAGGAAGTCCAAGTCCAGCTCGGTCAGCTCAAACAAACCCCACGTCCACACCTAAACCCTCCGCCAGTGCCAGGACGTACAGCCCCACCCCTGGACACAGACAGGGGATGTTCCTGCTAATCACTGCGGCTCAGCTACAATGAGCCACAACCCATAGTTTCACAATTACTCCGAAACAGTTTTCTCTCACTCATCCTATTGTGCCTGGCCTTTCCTGTGCTCGTTGGTTTTAACCCCAGTTGAATGCCATTCCTCATTGTTGCGCATACACTTGAAACTTCTGCACAATGCTCAACAAGAGCTTGACCTGCTCAAGCCAAAGTAACCATATTAATCCTGCATTCCAATCAAATGAATAGCAGAAACACTAGTTTTAGTAGAAACCTATCCAGTTTCCTTGGAGGCCAAAGCTATTGTGTTGTATATAAAGATAATATAAACTCAATTCGTTCGCGTGTAAGCCTTAACTGCACTGCTAAGCCAGCACCAGGCTTTAGCATGGACGAGGGATGATAATGATTATCATTGATTGAATGGCATTAAGAATTTCACCAATTAAATTTACCCCATAAAAATGTATGTTGTTTTGCATAATATTTGCCCACGTCTCACATATCTATTAACTTGTCAGAGCCCTCGAGTTTAAGCGGTGCATCCTTATTATATACTTAAAAAAAAAAAAAAAGATTATTATTATTATTATTATTATTATGTTTGTTAAATTAAGTGTGCTTAAATAATTTGTCTTACATAAAAGTGGAGCGGATTGTGCTTAGAACGTGTTTAGAATTAATTATTGGTAATTAATCGATTATTAACTGAAAAATGTGTGAAATTTGAACATTTGTTTTTCCTTACATTTTTCCCTATAACTGATCCTCATGCCATACATCGCACTCACATCAGCCATCATTCCAGTGGTTTCCAAATCCTAGTCCAGACACACACCTCCCCCGCACGTCTAAGTGCCTTCCCATTTCAAACCCATCTGATCCAACTATTTAGCTAATTAACAATCTGATCCTGCACCGATGTGGCTCTCAGCTGTAACAGAGAAAAGACTTATACGTGCAGGGCAGGACTACTCCAGGAGCAGGCTTAGACCTTTGCACTGGTTTTAGTCTCTGGTTTATCTGCGAATGGCCTGGGCTGTAACCCCGTGAACTACAGTCTCCTCAAATACCGTATGAGCTAGCATGTTTCAGAGACCCTCTCCCACAGGTGGCAATTATTCTCAGCCTTGTCTCATTCCCCTCGGGCCGTGCTGGCAGCTCTTCACTTATACTAGAGGCATAAAAGCATGTGGCACACTCACAGAATCTCAAGTCTTTTCCCCGGCATCAGCAGTCACCAGGCAGCCAAGAGTCCAGAAAGAAAGTAGTGCTGGGTCAGATTAACACTAGCTGTGCTCATATGGACTCTAATACTCAACTAATAATCAGAAAAATAAGCCAGACGAAAAGAAAATACATCATGTATACACTTGTAAAAAAGTGGTTTTTTGATTAACCTTTGAGAATCTGGAAAATAGTTAAACTAATATTAGCCATGCAAACACTTTATCTTACTGTTGGAATTAATATGTTCTTTCTGCGCGTTTTTGCCCCACATAGAGGTAACATTAGCTGACGTGAGGAGTTTCTGGGAAGGAGATTTTCCATTCCCGACCGATAAACTCTGTAAGAACAAATTTCTCTCTCTCCCACCTGTCTTTACTTTCATGCAATGGGTGTTTTGAAAATGAAGGGGAACTGATTGGTTTGCCATTTCATATGTAATATAGCATCTAACCAATCATCGATGAGACAGAATTCTTGTAACCACTCATTAAGTTAATTAAGTTCACCCTTTATTTGTGAAATTGTTCATTCTTTGCATTTCCCAGCTTTTTGTCACTAGACTGGGGTCAGCAGAGTGAGGGTCAGTCGTTATACAGCACCCCTGAGCCCCTGGAGCAGACAGGTTTAAGAACCTTGCTCAAAAGGCCTAACGTGGCAGAGCTAGGGCTCGAACCTTCTACCGCTCCGATCGGTATCTCAGAGCATCATCATAAGGCAGAAGGTGGGATTCACTGTAAATGATCAGAAACCTAATCTAATCTCAACGGTAGTGAAAAAACTTGCTCCACTGTTATAATCCTGGCATTTTAAACATCAGATCCTGATTAAGATCTTTGAGCATGTAAATGCACATCTTATCAGATCAGCGTCCAAATGATTTTAATCGGACTGAAGAAACAAAAACACTAAACCAACTGTATGGAGTGTAAAAACATACTATGCAAACCCCAGAGCAGGCCGTGTACAAAGTAGGCACAGATAAAGAAATTCCATTTCTGTTAAAAAAGTAAATCAGTTACAGATATTACTTTCATTTACACCATTTAAGCTATTCTCTTAAACAGAGATCTGATATCTGACTGATCATAAGGTTCATTTTCTCTCTGACAGTAGCACAGCCTGCAAGGCAAATCTCAGGTTTATATAAATTACAGTAACTTGTTCTAGTCCAGTATCACTTCTCTTGCAACTTGTACGACCTGTACGGCAGACACTTCACATAATCCAAGACTGACATTAAATGGATGAAAAAAAAAAAACAATGAAAATTATATAGTCATTTAGTAAGACAGTTTTTGCAGTAACAAACTGCAAGGATACGAACTACAAAATTATTATTAACATTTTTATTATTAACTTGAAAATGTGCCAAGATCCTGTTAAGATATGAGTGGAAACAGGAACCAGCTTGTTTTGAAATATTACGCCTAACTATAATCTGATTTAAAAATGCCATGTGTCATATTTTGATGGAGGAAAATAGAAATTGTTTTTCAAATGACAAATGAAACACTGCGTTGATTCGGGCTTAAATTAAATACACACCTCCACCAATACTGCCCGAAACCGCAGTGAAGCAAATTTGCAGAAGTAACTAAGATCGCTTGGCACAAATCTCTGTACAGATAGAGGCTGGGACACCCAGAATAGTATTAAAAGTACAGAATGTCCATAATTAAAGCAACAGGATAAAGATCCTGAAATCGTGAGTTTGATTTCTAATAGGCAATGGCAAAAAAAATTTTTTGATGGTATATTAAATAATATACTTAGGGTTTGTTTATGGTAAGTTGAGATGTTGCATATGTTAAATGACCAATAATAATACAAATATAGAAAGGATAACTACATACGTGTATACACTGTTTGAATCGTGCACCTTCTGTTTAACTCCTGAAACTGGCTGTCAGTGTCTATTTCTATTTCAGCAGTGCTGTGATTCAGTCAGGTCCCATATTCATGCTGAAACCCTTGACATCATGATCTGTACATCGCACCAACAACTGTAGCGGAGCTAAATCTGTTACTGAGCACAGTGCTGCTGTTCAGTCTGCAGAGGGATAGGATTTCTGAATCTTTTTTTGTTTGTACGCCTTGATTGTAAGGCAACAAGGCCTGTAATTATGGGACAGTAACAGAATCAAAAGTATACATAGTTCTCAGGGAACGGTAATCTTAAAATATTCACAGAAAACACTACTTGACTTACATTTTTAAATAATATTACCAAACCTGTTTAACATTTAAATGATGCAATTAAATAAAAAGTGACTAAACTTCAATTATCCATAACATTTCAAACCATTAACATTAAAACGACATAGGTTTTGGGTTCCCCTTGTTCCACCATGCAGCTCTGACCCCTCAGTATAGAATACTTTAGTATAGAATAAGGTCGTAAACGTGTGTGCATTATAATGCTCCACCAAAAAATACCTTCAGATAATCCCCTCTGTTTCACCCCTCTTCCGAACACGGCGTTTCAGTGTCTATGTAAAGGAGCTACTGCTGACCCTCCCCCTGCCAGAGACCCGACAGAGCGAAGAAACGAGCCAGAGAAGGGACTCTTCATACATGAGGTCAGATTAGAAAAGGTCTCATCGACTTGTTTAAGCCCAGACCAATACAAACACATCAAAATGACAATGTTTTTTACCCTCTTACATATTTTTTGCTTGCACATGCACAACTGAACGTCTAAAAATGACTGAAAAGTTATAGGTCACTAAATTGGGAACGGCCTGAGGAATGCAAAACAGATTTAGTGCCAATACCTACCACTATCTCAGACACTTCAGGACATCAGCACTATCCATGTGGCTGTATTCATATCTGGGTAGTGATACGCCTGGCTTCCCACATCTGACCAGTTTAAAAGGTACATAGCATGTATCATTCAGATTTCTATATTATAATTTATACTGACTGAACCAACCATTTTCTTTCATCTCTGACGCGGGTTCCAGCCGCAAGACAGACCGCAGGTTTATATTAACTTGCTAAACCTTCTCCATTTAATATTTATGAGAGGAGTCTTAACTTTCAAAGCTTTTCTACGAGTCAGAATTATTGTTACAGATTTTTTTCTTTATAATGGACAACACTGCAGTTTATAACAGCACAAGCTGCATTCTCTTCGCCTTGACAAGTTCAAGAGGCAGGGTAAAGGACACTCGTGAGCGAAGGACTGATTGAAGCTGCTATAATGCATCAACAACTAACTTGTAAAGATCCATATCATACGAGTTCATGAAGTCAGAGTGCAGGGTTAAAAATGTTATCATGTATGAATTATGAGCTCAAGGGCCGCTTGGCAGTGCATCAATAACCCCGAACCTAAGCCATGATTAGGATGAAGTCTATATATTAGTGATGGGAGTCCATAACCAATCCATAATCGATCATACGATTCAAATCAATGGTCGATTAATAGTCGGTTTAAACACGACTATACTTTGTGCACTCTTGTGCTGCTTTTGTTTCCTGAAAATCAATCCCTCCACCATTCACTAATACTGCACCCACAGTATATTATTCACACTGAGTGCACGTCAGGTAGGATTGCTCACATAAGCATCTATTACCAAAAATATTAATCTGACAAACACGAGAAGCATACACATACTCCTTATGACATATTCTGCATATTACACTCTTCATATTAAGAATTTCTTTCCTTGTTGGTGTACTTGTATTGTTTTTTCCGGGACCAGCTTTTTCCAGGAAAATGATATAACAGGTCACCGTGAGATACATAATCTGCCACTTTACACAAATTTGTTTTGAGCATGCGCGGTTTTCAGCGTTATACACGTCTGACTTTATGCACGGTCCCGCTACACAGCAGTAGCCAAGGTTTGCGGAAAAAAACATGCCACATGCCATGATTTAAGAATTTCTATCCATTAAAATGAATAATAATCGGTTACTCAAAATGCACAGGAAAAATCAGCCGATAAATCATCGTAGCATCAATACTATACATGCATCGCTAGGAACGGTGTGTGTGTGCGCATGTGTATGTGTTGTGTGTGTGGTAAAAACATGACGGTGCCACTGCCAACAACAACTTGGCCTGTATTGACTCAAGCAAACCAAGTAATCATGTGACCACAGGAGCTTGCAATGAAACACATAATTAAGAAGAAGGTCTAAGAACAATGTGGCAGAGTGTTTAAACACAGAGGCTGCGCTGATGCTGTAATTTACACACAGTGCAGATCAGTGGGTTATAGGAGAACACTGGTGGTCTGAGGTGGGCGGTTCTACTGCTTTAATGCCAGCCGGCTCTCCCTAAAGCACTACAGGAGACCAGACAGTGGATATATCAGGAGCCTGGGTGGTAAAGCAGACGTGCTGCCAGATCCAGACACATATCTAAAGGATAAAGAGAGGAATGCCTCTGTACACTGAGAGCTGCTGGACTGAGTGAGTGAGAGATAGAGAGAGGGTGTATATACAGTACGCTGGAAGTGAATTCTCCTATAAAACACTGTGTGAATTAAGAACTGTGTGACTTTGAGCTAATTAAACTCATGTCAGCATGACTGATGAAATCTCAGTAGGGAGCGCTGGTCCTGCGAGACCAGAGTTACAAGAGCCTGCGATTTCTGCCATGAAGCTACAAAGGGTTTTGGAAGAAATTGTTATAGAATTGTGACACATCATAAACATCTGAGCAATTTATATCGTTATAAATAGATGAATGTTTTTGCTGGGTTTGCCTATTTTATTTGGTTTACAAAATTAACATTTCAACAGCTTCAATTTATTATTTTTTTTATTATTATTTAAAATCTAACACACTATAATTTCTCGCAATGTTGTTGTCGGAAAATGGTACCTTATGCTCCCGGAAGCACTCTTTCACAATGGAATATGCCTGTGTTAAGAGGGAGGAAGAAATCCCTAGATGTGATAACCTGAATGACCAGGTTATCATCTGCCAGATGTGGAACTGACCAACCCTGATCATAATACTGCCTCCAAAGGCTTGTACAGTGGGCGTGATGCATGATCACTTCATGCACCTGGCACGCACATCGCTCTGGAATCTGGTCAACCTGGACTTCTCAGACCACACGACCTTTTTCCATCGCTTCAGAGTCCATTATGCTCCCTAGCAAACCGAAACGTTTCTTTCTAATTGGTCTCATTAACAAACGGTTTTCTTATATACAGTATACACAGCTGTTTAATCCCAATCCTGATTTCTACTGTCAACTTTTTTTTATGATGCAGCTTCCTCAAGCGTTTAACTAAGTTGATCGTTCATCATTATCCGTCCGGCTTTTAATAATGTGTTGGACAGTTCTTAAACAAATTCTTTGCGGTGTACTTTATATTAATCTAGCTTCCAATGCAATAAGTAAACAGTAACAAGAAGTGTGATGTGGCTGCGAAGAAAAGAAGAGGACCTACTGTATCCACAGTGAAGTGCGTCATTTCTCTAACACCACAGTGATTTGACTATGATTAAAATGTACTGTATTTTCTGGACACCACGGGATGCTTCGTTACTATTTATAGTTACGTGACATGAGTTAGTTCCTCACTCTCTCTTCCTCAATTGTCATGTCAATAACAAAAACAATTGAAGCTCGTCATGTCCCCAAAACCTCAAAAGCATCAGCACTTACTATTCCATTTCTTCAAAGATTTATGTTTTGTTTATTGGTACTGAACAGCAATCGATGCCATAAAAAAATCATATACATTTATTAGGGTTTTCTTTTTTTTCATGATGTATCAGACAAGGATTTATTCTTATGAGGTTTACATGTATGATCTACACTATGTCCCGTCCATATACCATATGTTATCTGATATTTGTTAAATAACAATGACTGCTTGAGATCACAAAATGTTACATTCAATACCGAGTCAGGACCTCCATGTCACCAATAATGTTCAAAAATGGAAAAAAAAATCATCAAATGCAAAACTCAATATTCCGGTTATATTTATTGCTTAATTTACAGGGTGTTGCTCAGGATCAGTGCCGTCACAGCCTTTAAGTAATTTGTATTATTATATTTATTACACAAACATGTCAAGTTCGACGCCAACGGGAATGCCTTTGTCATTTATATCTCGGTCTCAGTATTAATGTCATTTAAGAATAACATTTAAGAATGACATGCGATCTTGTTTGTCATGCATACAGAAGTCAGACTATAGCTCAAGGCTTGAACATTCACTGGACTGGTAATGCAAGTTGACCTTTTACCTTTTCCCCGCAGGGGGTCAATCTTGACTTATGTCTGGGCCTCAAAGGCAGTTGTGTGTGTTCTTCAAAGGTCGTGAATTAAAGCGATTCTTTTTCAAAACATTTTATGCATTCTCTTGATCAACACTGATATCCCTGAGTATGGAACTTAAACAGGAATAGACAAAAAAAATAGTGTCCTGAGGGCCTTGAGTTTGACACATGAGCTACAGCAAAGTAGCGCATCATCTACCCAAGTTCATTCAATTCTCATACATCATCCAGGATGCTCCAAGAGCAACGTATCCCTGAATATCAGATAATAATGCTGTTTTTCTTTTAACAGACATAAAATACGGCTTCATTAAAGATGCAATCAGCAACACGGGTTGGGGAGGTGGTGCGATCTAAACTAGTTATACATTGGTAGGCAGCACAGTATCCAGTGTGGATATGGGAGAAATAATTTGGGAAGTTTGTTTAGAATATGTGGCAACCCACTGACAATGAGGCTCAACACAGATTCTCAAATCGGTAACCTAGAGCCTTGGCCGCCTCCGCCATCACTCGCAAATGAAATCTTACGTTTAATAGAAATAGCAGCGCTTAAAGGTAGCTCAAGCACACAACTTTGGTTTTATCCAAACTTACATCTACACACCTGGTGTTACGATTTCAGGATTAATCACATGCGTTACCACTTTATTATTAACAACCCTAATATACACAGCTCCGGAAAAAATGTAGACACAATTGCGATTTTTACTCAAGCAGGACACACCCCTTCTCGCTAATTGGCTGGAAAAGTGTTACGTGTCGTGGTCTTCACCTCTTTGTTTGGTTCAAGCCAGGGTTGTGTATGAATAGCAGGTTTTATTTTTCAGCCCACACAGAAGTGACAGCTGACAGACCATGAGGAGATATTGTCTGAATCTGATAAGAAGTTTATCACCTGAGAACCGGCTTGAGAGACTGAGCATTTCCCCAGTTTCCGGGTTAAAATCATGGAAAGACAATCACCATTAAATTGCATATGTCTACTTTTATGATGTGGACAACATTTGAACTTTGAGTGTCTACACAACATCCAGAGTTTATTTCTTTCGTAAACTGAACTATGATGAGATGTTTTTAAAGTTTTCAATTAATCAGATTGTGAGCAAATGGGATTTTTTTTTTTTTTTAATGGTTTCCCATAGGGTGACACACTGGCATACCGCAACAGCTACTCTTCCTTGAAACCAACTTATCACCAGATGAGCCACTAATCTCAGATAAACAAAGGTGATCCAGAAAGACAGGTTTAAAGACATACTCCTGGGGTGGTAGGTGTCAGTGTTTATCCATAACAGTTCAGCCAAAACATGAAGTGTGTAAACACGTCTAGTTTTAGAGAGGTACTGTGAAATGCTTACTGTGTGTTCAGATGCAGGACAAGGCCTTGGAATTACATAGATCGACAAGTTTACCGTTATAAATGTGTTAACCAAATGCCTTTTAAATATCTGTTCATCTTAAATAAACAGAAGACATCAGAATGAGAGAGAGAGACGGACGGAATGGCACTGCTTAAATTTAGGAACTTTGAATTTTTAAAGAAATATTTCACTATCGCAGAGCCATCAAGCAGAACCTTTAATTTCAAGGTCGCAATATGTGTGTATGTGTATGTGTGTGTGTAAACCAGCTTAGGAACACAAGACATGTTTGCCTAGCCCAGGGAGAAATATAAGCGAGATTTCCATGTTATAAACTGCACCTGAGAGCAGAGCTGCTGGCTGTATGACCCTATGATCAGAAGAACAAATGGAGAACAGTCCTAGCCTGTTATATTAACAGTACACTGCTACGTAAAGTGTATATCTGGGACTGAGGTGTACTTAAATAACAAAATGAATATGTATGTCATGTAAAATGTATGTCCCACAACATTGGTGGTTCAGTGATAGGGTTCTTGCCTGCCATGCGGGTTCAATTCCCGCCCAAAGCCCAAACACCAGCCGGTGCAGTGCCGGTCCTAAGCGCGGATTAAATGCGAGGGTTGCATCAGGAAGGGCATCGGCGTGTATGATGTGACCTGTGCCAAGTTGTTGTACGGGTCGGCTGGTCCACTGGAGCGACCCCTTGACCGGAGCAGCCAAAAGACTAACAATTTCGATTCATACATAGACAAGCAAATGCTGTCTACTGAAGGATCCTGTTCTGTGTGCACGAGGACGAGTTTGATAAACTTAATCTGTTAGTTTCAAAGCCATCTTTGGTCTAAAAGAAAACCAAATATATATAATCCAGACTTTTGGGCCACCTTGTATAAAAATGTTTTTTAAAAAAACATGCTGTGTTTGTCAGTCTAACTTGAACAAACTGTTTACACAACATAGTCTGTCATGTTACAATAGTGTTTAATAGGTAAATGGGTCAAATTCAACCAGGGAAGTGTGTATAACATGAATGAAGGATCTGCATTCTAACTGCTGTGTGAAAAGTATGTGTGTGTGTGTGTGTGTGTGTGTGTGTGTGTGTGTGTGTGTGTGTGTGTGTGTGTGAGAGAGAGAGAGTGTGGGCTGCTAAATACACAGATGGTCAGTATGTTGCAGCAGATCTATCACTCCTGACAGGACTTTTGCCTTCACAATGACCACATTTGCATAACCTCAGATCAGACCCACACCTCGCCATGTGTTTCTACAAAGAACACATTACACTCACCTTCATTTCACACACTGACAGCACTGACCTGCATTCTACTCACACTTCAAAAAAAAAAAAAAAAAGCACAACATTTCAGGTGAACCGAGGCACTGTTTAAAGATGCATGCAGGAGTGTATGTGAGGGAAACACACACACACACACACACACACACGTGCATGTGCACGCGCACAGACGGGTTCAGGAAAGGTATTCCAGTGAAATGTAAATGTTAATCAAATGCTGGGAAACAGACAAATTTACTGTATCGTGAGTCAAGATGGGTTCATTGCTCATTGAGAAGAAAGACAGGACAGTCATTCAGAACAAACGTTTCCTTCGTGATTAGAGGAAATGGAAACAACTCAATTAAAGATACATTATAAGATATTTAGCCACATTTAATTACCAACAGTTCAGTTGTTGCAGGTTAAGGCAAGGCTTGGAGGTCTGACACAAACTGGAAGTTCACTCACTCACTCACTCACTCACTCATCGTCTATACCGCTGTATCCCGTGTACCGGGAAGAGTTGTTGGGGTACCCTGGACAGGGTGCCAATCCATCGGAACACAAACACACACTCACGCACTACAATCTGCATGTCTAGGTGGCTTAGTGGTTACACTGTCGTCTTGCACTTCCAGGGCGCAGGATGGATTCCCGCCTCGGGTCTGTGTGCATGGAGTTTGCATGTTCTCGCCGTGTTTGATGGGTTTCCTCCAGGTACTCCGGTTTCCTCCCACACTCCAAAAACACAGGTTGAGGAGTGAGTGAGAGTGAGTAGTCTACATGCCACGGGACTGTGGGAGGAAACCGGAGAACCCAGAGGACCCCCACCAAGCACGGGGAGAACATGCAAACTCCATGCACACAGACCCGAGGCGGGACTCGAACTCATACCCTGGAGGTGCAACATGAGTTATTATAATAAGTTAATACTAATAAAAAAAATCATTTTCTAGGTGTGAAACATCACAGCTCAGGTCAGCTGCACTGACATAACGTCACCTTCACAGTGGAAGCTTAAACACAGAAGCTGAAAGTCGTGCACACTTACGGATCTGGACCTGCTTGGGGTTGAGCTCGAGCACGACGCTCTGTAAGCCGTCCAGGCGCCGCTGGATGCGCGCGCTCCGCCTGAGCACGAGCACAGCCTGGAGCTCGACGCCGCGGAAAACGTCGCTCGCGTGCCGGGACAAGTCGCTCAGCTGGCGCAGGAGCAGCGCGAGCGCCCGCGAGCTCACCTCGTCCAGTGAGGAGAAGAGCAGCGGCGCGATGCCCGCGTCCCGCTCACCCGCCACCTTCAGCCGGCACAGCCGCCGCGGCTCCACCGTCCTCTCATGGAAAGGCATGCTTTTTCTTTTCTTATTTTTTCCCCCCTAATCGAATTATTATCACTACTTTATCACTTATCCTCCTGCAAGCGTATACAGCGCGTTACGTTTTAAACGGCGCCATTTATACTAAAGGAAAAGTAGTCCAGGTCGCGCCGAGGTATTCAAAAGATGCCGTGATTTAAAAATAAACACACTATCCAAGACGTTGCTGGACTGTGTCCCCGTCTCAAACACTGCACTTACTGTGAGTTTGAAGACTGAGACTAGAGTAGTGTGTGTCTGTGTGTGTGTGTGTGTGACAGAGGAAAACATGGCAAGACCGCCGCCACCTGTAGCTCCAGGAACCGGAGTCTAAAGTCCCGACAGGAGAACACCGGCTCCACACTTCTGCACTAAACAGTGCGCGCGCACACACACTCACGCATAGAGTCACAGTTTGTGTTTCTACAGCCTCAGTGTGCATGTTGCCAAATCGCGCGAAACTTCTACTAAACTAAGATGCGTTACAAATCTACACTAAACACAGTTTTTTTATTTTATTTTATTTGAAATACTTGTTTTAGGGTTTGTTTTTATTGTTGTTTGGAAACAATCCTAATAATCTGGCAACCCAGGAGATACTAAAGTCTGGACTGGATTTTGACTTACAAACGCTGTCACTCTCTCTGTGTAGTGCTTTTAAACTTTATACTGTATAAAATGCACGAGCATTGCTCAATACATCCCACTGCACATTACTACTTGCTATTTTGCACTACTTATATATCATACATATATGAATACATTTGTGTATTCATAAAATAAATCCCATTAAATTTTTTCTGGGTATGGTAAACGCATGAAATAAATATGAAGTGTATAAAGAATATATATAGCAAAAGAAAACTTAAATATAAAATATTTATAATTTCTTTTAAAATTGATACATTAAATTACACTGATTTATAAATTAAAGAAAAAATATATAAATAAAAATATCAATTATTAAATTCTAAATTGATAAATTAAATAAAATATATTATTTATAATGTCTTTTAAATGTGTATATATTTTTATATAAAAATAAATATAAATATAAAAAAAGATATAGGTAGTGGCAGAGTGGTTCGCTTCCACCTCCAGGGTTCGGGTCAGCATGTGTGAAGTTTGCACGTTCTCCCCGTGCTTAGTGGGTTTCCTCTGGGTACTCCGGTTTTCTCCCACAGTCCAAAGACACAGATTTGGCTAACTGGCATTCCTAACTTGCTGATAGTGTGTGTCCTGCAGGTCTCCTGGGATAGGCTCCAGGC
Organism: Clarias macrocephalus; assembly: GCA_011419295.1. Taxonomy (NCBI): domain Eukaryota; kingdom Metazoa; phylum Chordata; class Actinopteri; order Siluriformes; family Clariidae; genus Clarias; species Clarias macrocephalus. The sequence continues at coordinate 35,050 of JAAGKR010001157.1, forward strand.
CTATGCATGGAGTTTGCATGTCCTCCCCATGCTTCATGGGTTTCCTCCCACAGCCCAAAGACATGCACATTAGGTTAATTGACGTTCCTAAATTGCCCATAGTGTGTGTGTGTGCCCTGTGATGGATTAACACTCTGTCTACCCTGCCTCGTGCCCCCCACGATCCTGTATAGGGTGAAGTGGTATAGACAATGAGTAAGTGTATGACGCCGTTTCATTTGGACGTAAGAAAAAGTATTGCTGAAAATTTTTAAAATCCAGGGGATCACAATCTTTCAAACTGCTGTCTTTTGTAAACTCTACTTTGATCAAGTTTTTATTTACGCTTTATGCGTCTGCTTTGTGGAATCTGTTACTGCTTGCTTGTGTCTCTATCTTTTCACCTTTGTCAGTTTCTTGTTCAAATATCATAATAATAATAATAATTTTTAGTCATGTGACTATGCACTCCTTTTGGACGTTATGACATAATTGTGGGAAATTTGCTTATTAATAGGACTTTGTCTTTTTATGGTTTTGTTGTGTTTAACAAATTGTCTTAAAACTAAACAAACATTGTTGAAGCATTCAGCCTTGAACCTGGTAATACAATTATTGTTAAGAATTCTGTGCTAATTTTTTTTTGAATAAAGCAATCATCACATCCATACTTGAAATGTCTCTTAGTAAAAACGTCATTATGTAAAGCAATAATAAGCAAAATTTGTGATGACTTTTTAGTAAAATGCTTTAATAACAATTTACAATAAATCTTTATCATTTATTGATGGGAAGAATTTGAAATAAAAACTAAACAGTCATTTAAAAAGTATTTTCTAAAAAAATTTTTTTTCTTAAACTAGGCTCAATATGATCTCTGACTGCAAGGACTCTAATACAACTTAGAAATAAACGACAGCAGTTAACATATTTATTGGAATGCCATAATGACAGCCTTTCTGTTTTAGCTCAATCCTCTACAGCAGACTGACAGTAAGTGAATAATTACACATTTTGTTCATCTAGATCTGTATTTTTTTCAACAGTGGCACTTGTGTAAGTTTAAAGCTCCCCCTTGTGGTAGTAGAAATACCCACAAAAAAAATATATATATATATATAGAAAAACAATACACAATGTCACTGAATTTTAAAAGTAAAGAAATACTAGAACTAATACTGTAAAATAGACTGCCCAGGGGAAACATACTTCAGTATTATGAAATCATTGGCCTGCATTAAATATGTAAATTGAGGAGATTTGAAATGACTGAAATTGGGTTACAAAACACGGGATTAAATATTAAGAATGGTGCCGAATCTTGAATGTCGTCAGAAAAAAAATGGAGATCACTTAAACACTTGATGCATGGTTTAAAAAATTAGACTAAACAGCTGTGTGGTCATAAGAAAACCATTAATTAGTGAGACTAATCAGGAGAAAAACACTTAAATTTGCTAGGGAAAAATAAAGATTGGACTTTGTGGCAAATGGAGAAAAGGCCATGTGGACTGACGAGCTCAGATTGACCCTATTCCAGAGCGATAGGTGTGTGTCATATACAGAGTGACCACTATATAAGCCTCTCCAGGCAGTGTTATGATCTGGGGTTCCTTCAGTTGGTTAGGTCAAGACTCATGTTCTGTGACAAATACAATGAAGTCAGCGGACTGTCTACTGAATGAGCAGGTTATCACATCTATGTTCTTTTCATCTTCCCTGATAGAACAGGCATATTCCAGGATTCAAGTTGTGTAAGTGAAAGCATGGGAAATCATTTTCACACACGGATTATATTTTTTATTTTTTCTGGCCGAGCAATGTGATTGGTAACATTAATCAGTGGGTATCAGAAGGTACCACCACTTCCAAGCTGAGCAAGGCCCGTAACCCTTTGTTTTTCCAGAGGTGCTGAATCACTCTGAACACTGAAACCATCTTGCTGGGATATAATGTAATATAATATAATATAATATAAAATAACTTTACTGTGTATGTAAGAAATAATTGCTTCATGTTCAGAAACTAACATTCTGAAAATGAAGGATGTTGACTACGGTCATATCTTCTTTAAGCAAACTGACCGAACTGAAACATCAGTCCTGACTGACAAGCTATTTGTCCAGAAATGTCTCCTAAATAAGATGTTTGATTAGAACAGGAATCAAGTGTGTATTTTACGTTTAAAATATACGGAAAAAAGTGCAAAATGTTAAATAAATAAATAAATACAAGGGTTATGTTATAATATGATTTGTGATTTTTAAAAAGAAACTGTAGTACACCGATGGCATCAAAAAGCAAGAACACACCAAAATGTATTGGTCAGAAAGGTATAGATGAACTTAGTTTAATCAATATTAAATATAATTCTCAGGGAAAGTGATCCCTGAACTCATTCATGTCAAATCAATGCCAAAAAAAGTTACTTCATGTGTACATGGTATGAAATTTACATTGATTTTCACTTTGCAAATGGGAGAAAAATGTACAATATGATATTCACCACCATATTTCCATCTCAAGTCCTTAGTCCAATATCAAGCCCTCAGTTACGTTACACTTTTACAAAGACCAGACTTAATATTATTATACATTTAAAATAAATCACCAGGAAAAAAAGAAAAAGAAAAAACATCTGTACACATTTACTGTAGTAATGATGGTGTTGGGCTACTGCTGGGTGTCAGGCTCTCGTCGTCATCACCGCTCTGGACAGCGCTCTGCACAACTATTACATTTTTGAAATTTTTTTAAATATACCTAATAGACCTAGATAATAGACCTTTTAGTCTAGGGGGAAAGGAAGGGGGTAAAAAAAACAACAACAAAAAAACAAACAAAACAAAAACACAAAAAACTCACATTTCATGTTTCAACTGAACATGTTGTAGTAATGCCATCTAACAACCAGTGATGAATATTTGAATGTTTATGTTCTAGTTAAAGTAGCCTTCTTCAAACAGTAAGCTCAGAGCAAAGCATGTAACGTTCGAGTTCAAGAAAAAGCGTCAAAACGCTCACAGATTCAGCTGCTTCTTTCAGTAATTAGTCTGGCAGCCCTAGTAATGTGACACCACACACATGTACACACACACAAAGACAGTTCATAATGAAAATAAAGTGTCTGTGGAACATACTGTATAAGACGATGAATTCACTTATATTGTGTGTTGTAATGTGGCTGTCTATAACTACATACATAAAAATGTAACAGCGACAAAAGCCAAGTGTTTGAACAGCGAGTTATGCCACAATAGAAAAGAAAGAAAGAAAAAAAAAAGATTATAAAATCAGTAAATCCAGAACCCAAACTATGACAGTGACAGTTCAGTTGAGAGATGAAAAAGCTCATTAAAAGCAGAAGAGTGAAACTCGGGAGATGAGATACATGTAATACGACAGACATCGAGAACCCTAATCTACTAGTTGGGTTAATAAATATTTATTAAATGCTTTACACACTTTAGCAAATTGCTGCAAAACAAATCTTTCTCTGCAAGGGCTCCACCACTTCAATCCTGATCATTATCCTTAACCTCCTATCAGTAGAAAAGTCATGTATTACTCGTTTCTTGCAAACTCAGCGGCCCCCGGTTGCTGGAACAAACCTCCGTACTCTACGCTGATTTATGAAGCACTATTATGATGATTACAGATGTAGACAGCTGGCTTGGATATTCCAGTGATCACCTAAAAGAGGACATGCTGCTTTTCTACAACCCCTTGGACCAGTGTTTAAGAAGGCCAGATTTTACTTTTATATTCACTAAAATGAATTTACATGATGATGATGATGATGATTATGATGGCAGCAAAAGAAGAATTTGAAGTTAAAGAATTCTACATGAAGGCTAGCACTGTTCTTAGAAATGGACTGCTGCATCTTCTGCCGTGTGTACAAGGGGCGTTCAAGTCAAACCCGGACTGGTGAAATGAAATGTCTTGTGAATAAAGGTGTAGAACCAAGTGCAGCTAACTGGCATAACATGTAGCTAACCTGCGGAGGAGACATCTGTCTGTGGGAACAGCAGACACAATCATTCATAAACACCACTTGCACATTACAGGAACTCATCTAGGAGTTATTACCACATTCCCCCTAACAGTCCTGACCTCACTCCAAGTCATTTCCCCATGTACAGTAAGGAATTCCTGGGAGGCCTGATCTGATCTCAGTCTGATCATGGCTCCGGCATACTGAGAAAACTTTCTTCCAGTGATAATATCCAAGCAGTGAAACGCTGGGATAATAGCATTAGTGTAATAGGATCATATAGAGAAATAATAACTCTGTTCTGTTATTCTGCACAATTAAAAGTCCCGGTTTGACTTCAACACCGCTCGTGTATTACGCTTCTAACATGTCCATCATGCAAGTGTTCGCCAGGACGAATTCCTCTTGTGTATTAAAGAGAGTTTGTAACACAGACATAATCAAGGTACACATATTTTATCGAATAAGCTAATGTGTTTTGTAAAGCTATATATTGTCCCGGATCAAACAGGACATCAAAACGATCAAAATTACAATCATCCTCATCATCAATTTACATTTTCAGTAATGTAGCATATGACTAGTCAGAAATTTTAACAAATATAAAAAGATAATGACAAAAAGACCATTTCCCCCACTGATAAGATAACAGACTTCCTTATAAAATATACGCAGCGACGAATTTTCAATAAACAGCCATGCGGCCAATTCTGCTTTAATAAACGGGTTCCAGGAAGAATCCTGCCACACCAGTGGAGGGATTAACATTGACTAAGTTATTGGAAATAAAAGCACTGGGTCCAGGGCAAAAAAAAAAAAAAGGCAGAAAAGCAGCAACAATTATTCTCCACCCAAGACTTCCCTACTTTTTAGTCATACTGAACATATCAAAGTAAAATGGTAAATTTTTGTTTCTTTCTGAACACGTACAGCTCTCGTAGTGGCCGAAGCACCTGTTGGGATGACATGAGGACATGGAGGCTGAGAAATCACACTGTGAACAGAAGACAATACTATCAACAAGCACAAGAATCCTAGAGCACGCCTTTCAGAGTGCAAAACAGAGGCGGCACGGATACATCAGACGCCAATCCTCTTAAACTTGAACAGCATTAGACGCACCCCATACACACATGCACACTCACACGCACGCACACAGACACACGATTGCTCCACAGTCTTGACCCCAGGCTTATCTGGTGTAGTAGACTCTGTAATAGACGCTCTTCGACCTCCAAAGGGAGTACGAGTTGTCAAATTTGAGTAGGTAGATGCCACGGCCGGGGTACTGGTGACTCCCTGCATACACCTCCTCATGGCAGTCCCGCCGGTAAACCGGCACGATCTCATCCACCTGAGGTTTCCCTGCCTCTTTCTTGGCCTTTTCCTCCTCACTCTGAGGATCTATACAGAGACAAAAAACAAGTAATATGTTTATAATCCATAAATACAAATAAAAAGAAATCTTTAGATAAATAAGTGGCAGATCAGTGAATCACTCTTCTTTCATTCACAGAACTAATTATTACATTTCATAACAGACTGCATCTTCAGAAACCAGAACAGTCTCTGGGCACATGAACCATTTTTAATGGCCTTGGTACAATTGATAATTTTTTCTATAAAATGTGATCAACGCTTATTTATTATGAAATAAGATAATGGCACTTGTAGCGCGGATATTAAACCAGATTTCGCTCACCTTCCTCATCCTCATCTTCGTCGCTGGACTCGCTGACGTGCACGCTGACCGAGGCGTTGGTGGAGTCCGTCCATTCGAAGAAGACACCGAACCCGATGTCATAGTGATCTGTGGCAAATTCCCAGAAAAGGTAGGAGCCCTCCTCGTGAGTGGGGACCCTGACCGTGACCACTTCCCCTCGGCCTACGGTGATGACGGAGTCCACGTCCTGGCGTATCTTCTCCTTAAAGTCTTTAATCTGCGGCCGCGTCCACATCGAGGGAGCTGCTATCACCGGGGGAGAGTCTGCTGAGGCAGGGCGAGACAGAAAGGGGGAAAAGAAACAAAAGAAATATATTTCATAAACCTTAAACAAACAAAAAAAAAAGAAACTAAATGAAAGTAGAGTACACACGTCATTCCAAGCTGCATGATACATTAATGAGTGTATAATGTGAACAAATCTAAAGCTAAAATAATCCCCTGACTAAAGGTTCAGGTCTTCTCTCCAAGCGCTCCCACCTGTCGGGCCGTTCTCTGTGACCTCCTCCGCAGGCTCCAGCTCGGCCTCTCGATCTATGCTGTCGACGGATGACTCCGCCTGGCCGTTCACCGTGGGAGCGTCCTCACCTAGAGAGAAGGCCGACGTCTCACTGGCCTCCAACTTAGAGAGAACTATAGCGTCCTCTTGCTGCTTCTGCAGGGCCGCCTAAAGGGAAAAAAAAAAAAGGGGAAAAAAAAAAAAAAAACACACACACAGACACACACACAGACACACAACAGATGGCAGCCGTTAAAGGTCCGGTCTGAAATGACTCCAATCTTCTCTGTAATAGCAGCAGCTCATTATTCCAGCCTAACCCAACAACTGAAAACAGTCAAAGTCATTATTCGGCAGTAATTACCATGTGCCGCCCATTGGCTTTTGGTAGTGAAGGTTGAAGGGACCTTTTGACACAAAAAAATTAACAATTCAACCTATAAAACCCTATAAAGCAGCTGATCATCACGTATGACAATTGATAACTGTTTAATGTGACGTGTAATATAATTCAGCATGGTACAAATTGTTCAACTATAATCAAGAAAGTTTAATTAGCTGGAGACTACAGCACTGTAAGGCACTGACACAAACTTAGATGATGTCTCATTTTTTTTAACCGACAGTCTCATTTTTTTTTTAAACATATTTCAGAATCTGTTCAGTCACACAGTAAAAGCTACACTGTACTGATTACTGATCAGTAAATCCTTACAACTCTCCTATCTCCATGCTCATTCCCAGTGAAAACTGGTTGTTATTTAAAAGGTTAAAAAAAAAAGCAAAGTAAAAAAAAAAAATTTTTTAGTGCTTTTTAATCATTAAAGAGTCTTACACCCCTAACTATGTTGATTTAATATACTAACATTTCCATGGCATCAGCTCATTCATAGGGATGTGTATGGCAGACATTATTTAACAAAGCATGCGATCATTTGCATACCGAAGTTTTCTTTAAATACATGATTAGCAAATGGATGTGTTATAGGAAGAATAAAACACTTCAGGACATGGTTATTTATCAGTAACCTCCACACACTATTAAGACGTTGATTCTGGTCCTATAACGTCATCTAATGCTTCCTTCCTTACAGCCCTATTAAAGAGAAAAATCTCAGTAAGGTCTCTAACCTGCTGCTGTGCCAGCTGCACCTGGTAGAGCTGTTGCATGTACTGCTGGTAGTGTTGCTCCTGCAGCTGCCTGATGAGGATGAGCTGCTGTTCGGGACTGTCCGGGTACTGCTGCGCTGCATACTGCTGGAACTGCACGGCCGTCTGCGCATTCAACGCAGCCATGATCTGCTGCCTGTAAACATCAGAGAACAAGAAAAGTACGTGTGATTCCTTTAGGTAATGGATTGAAGTCTTGAACAGCATGCAGTTTCGACCTTCGACTGTTTGTATTATTTTATATTAAAAAGGTATAATGTTTATATTTGGATGGTAATACAATTAGGATTGTGTTGCATTGTCCGAGACATGTGGATTCGAATGTACAATGTTGTGACAAAACATAGAGAAACATTACTTCACACTGTACATGAATATGAAGAACAAAATTATTCTGATTCATTACAGGATGAGTGATATTCCAAACTGGAATGTCCTGGACTTTTGTAAATGCTAAAGAGGTGAAAAACTGCTCCGAGGTCATTCTTTAGACCAGAGTTTTGGCTAATACTACTTCCTGTTAGAAATGAACGATGAACAGGACATGCCTCAGTGATAATGTTTCTGAGATACAATAAACAGTAATAAATAAACAAGATTAAGTCAAGAACTATCTGCACTCATGTTATATTAAGACTTCTGTTCTGTTGTCAGCACTTTCCGTTCAAGGCTACCCCTCGTCACTGCTGTGCAGGTGTTCATTTCAGTTCATTTGTTACTGCCATGTGAGCAAAAATGGATGACATTTGCATAAGAGAAAAACAACGTGCAGTGATTCCTTCATTTTATTTTTTGTGGTCCGAGGGTGTAAACGTAAATAGATGCATTTGGACATCTGCAAACAAAATTTGGACAGAGAACCATTACTGGTGATTAGTGATCACTAGGGCTGTAGCTATTGAATATTTTAGTAATCGAGTATTCTACCAAAAACTTATCAATTAATCGAGTAATCGGATAAAATACACTTTTGCTTAATTAAAAAAAGATTAATTGGTTTTCTTTTTAGAAAAATCTACTTTTATTTTTTAAATGCATACAGCATCTTATCAAAAATAAACATTGTCATTATTCACAATACAACTTCGTCAACAAAAATAATGATGTGACTGAGACGAGGGCAATATACAACAGTGATGAAATCAGCATGCAATATCGCTGACGAAAAATGATGAGACTAAAATGTGGTTTAAAAAAAAAAAAAAAAAAAAAACCTAAAACATCTGTCTTTACTTTGTCAACATATAATTGTCGTCACAATCCGCTGCGATACGGGTGTTCATTCGTTACGGCACGTGCAGCAGTATTTCCCAGGTCAGGCGCGCGGCATATCAGGAGTAGCTTGCGCGCACAGTGGCGGGATGTTACAAGCTTGATCAACTTTAACTCTTCATCATGACAGCGGTATTATTCGGGCGAAATAGTAGAGCCGATATTTGGGCCCATTTTTTAAAATTTTTTATTATTGAACCAGAAAAGAAAAGCCGATGTGTAGGGGAAACACTGTGGGCACACAATCGCTGAGAAAAATACCACAAACCTGAACAGATGCATCAAGGCATAGCATAAAAATCACCCGGTTTTACAGCCTCTTTGTGGTAATTATTTTACCACATGTTAACAGAAATGTTGTGATGCATTTTTTTTTCTTTGTTTGTGTGTGTGTGGTTTGCAAATGATTGTGACCCATAGAAGCTACAGTATCCCAACAATAGTCCAAAATTTATAAATTCATATTAAAGAGAAAAAAAAAGTTTAAAAAACAATGTATTGTCCATACTGCTCCTATTGTTTTGTAGTTGAAAAAAAATACAGATGCAACAGTTGTAGTGATGGTTAAAAATAAATATAATTAGCCGAAATATCAGATAAAAAGAAACATTTTAAGATAATTCTTTGTGAAAAACCTTTTTAAAAAATGGTTTTGGCTAGACTAGATTGACTGTAGGGTTAATTAATAATAATAAATATAGTTGTAAGCAACAATGACGGGCCCAAGCACCCTGTGCCATCGCTACCTCGGTTGCACCTCACAACCTGCACACATCAAACACTATACAGGGCTGATGTCAGTTTGGGCCCCAAATATTTGTTGAGTGCGTTTGTTTGTGTGCGTTTGTTTGTGTGTGTGTGTGTGTGTGTGTGTGTGTGTGTGTGTGTGTGTGTGTGTGTGTGTGTGTGTGTGTGTGTGTGCGAGAGAGAGAGAAGGAGAAAGGTGTGTGACGTGTGGATGTGTCAGTCTGTGGGTGACGAGTAAATATGTGGACGCGAGTCTGTGTGTTAACATTAGTGATGGGTGTGTATGGGTGTGTGAGACAGATGTGAGTGAGTATTAAAATTTGTGATGTGTGATATACAGTGTGTGTGTCTGTGTGAGTGTGAGACTGTTAACATTGTGATACAAAAGTGTGTGTGTGCGCGTCGTGAGAGAGGTGTGTGTGCGTGTGAGTCTTAACATTTGTAATGTGTATGATGTTCAATATGCCGCAGATGCTGGAAAAAAAGCATCACACTATAATGATGTCACTGAACGTGATGTCACTGAATACAATGTCACTCAATATCATGCCACACAGAAAGTTATTAATAATTTTTCGGCTTACAGTACGTTTAAGGCATTATCACGGCTGACCCGCTTGAGATATCAAAAATCCCTCAAAGTTTTTGCGTCCTCAATGTCTTTAGATCACATCGGCCCGGTTTGGTGGTGATCGTAGTAGCGTTTTTGCGAACGACCCAAAATAACCGGCCTCCTGTTGAGTTGAGCCCAGGACATGCAGTGCGAACAATGAGCTCTAAATGTGTACCGAGTTTCGTGTGCCTACGTGAAAGTGTGTGAGAGCTATGCAGCAAAATCTTGTTTGGTGGCCCCTCAGGGCCCCGGGCCACGAGACTTTCAGGCATCTGAATGGCAGCAGATTCCAACCTGTCTGCCAAGTTTCATGAGTTTTCGAGCATGTTAAGACCCTCGAAAAGTCCAAAAGGGTGGGGAAAAATCCTAATTCCTAATCCTTAGGAAAACAAGAGGGTCCTGCGCACCTTATTATAACGCTTGGGCCTAATAATAATAATCTTATTGCTAAAATGTTACGTTTTCACTGACTAAAACTAGACTTAAAATGTTCAGACTTTTAGTCGACTAAACAAAAATAGGATAAGATTGACTAAATATGATAAAGACTAAGACTGGGACTTAAATTGAAAATAGCTGGCAAAATGAACACAACTGTTGACAAGACATGCATCCATCACTACGAGACTGAGAATAAACAGCAGAGTAAGTTCAAAAGTCAACCATCAGCTGGAAAATTGATGCTTACAGTTTTCTTGGATTCTCAAGGGCCAGTATGAAATAGTGAAATACTGTTACGATGTTATGAAAATCTGTCTCTTTAAACACAGCGCTGACAGCAGTAATGTGTGTGACATAGTGTGGGGGAAAAAAATAAAATACATGACATACTTTAACACAAGATGAAGAAAGCACTAAATAAATCAAGAAAGCAAAAGACTTGAAAAGACAGCAACAGGAAAGAAGCATAGTGAAGTGTGTAGATATTGCAGTTGTAATGTGGGCGAAAGAGAGCAGGAGATGTGTCCTAAACACAGCAGCACCCATGTGCACTCGCCATTTTACACTGTGGTAAAATTATTTTTACATTGGCACAGTCACCGCTCGTATAAGATTCTCTCAAAAGGACAAAATGTGTATTGTCTTCCTCTGGAGTGGACAGAGAACCAGAGAAGTACAACTGTAGATACATGTTAAAATTTCCTTTTAAAGCCAGCCGAATCGAATCTCTTAAAGGACACAGGACACCAACGAAAGTTAAGGAGTGTCCAAAAAGTGTGTGAACTATGTAAGAATAAGGTGACTTAAAGTCAGAATATCAAACATATTGTGTTAAAATATAGTATGGATTCAGGATTTATTTACTTTTTATAGACTTAAATATAGATAGAGGGATGTATGATGTGGGTTGCGTTGAGACTGGTCAGGTCTCGGGCTAGGTTAAATTTAATTTTGGTATCGTGACACCACGTCTGAGAACCCTTCTCACTCACTTCTGCTGCTCCACACGCAATCTCTCCTCCTCAGCCTGCCTCCTCTGTTCCTCTTCTCTCCTTAGTCTCTCCTCCTCCTCCCTCCGGCGCCGCTCCTCCTCCTGCATCAGACGCTCCCGTTCCTCTTCCTCTCGACGCCGCTGCTCCTCTTCCTCAATCCTACCATACACAAACACATGTTAAACTAAATGCAATACAACATTTTCGTTGTTTTTTTTTTATTTTTTTAGAATTACTCTATACATGAAAATGCAATGTATCTACAGACAGACAGTTTAACTTTACTGCTCAATCCCATCCTGACCACACAGGCTAATAAATGGGACAGGAAAACAGCGAGATAGCAGGAAGCACAACAGGAAGCCTCCATCAGCAATGACACATACGAAAGGGAAGAAAAAACGCTCGTTTTAAAAAAAACATGAAAAGAAAAAACCCAATATAAGACCTTAGAGAAGTGAAGAAAAAGTATAGAAAAAGGACACATTTTAGTTGATCATGATGAATATTAATTTATAGGTTTGTCCAGCAGAATTTGAAAGAGAATCTCCAAGATGCCAGATGGACAATCTCTAAAACAGCAGGTATGATTTCAGTCTTAGTGTTTCAGCATCACGCTGAGCCTTCACGCTTCATTCATTTTTTTACTGCATCATTGTTGTTAATTGCTAGTTATAAAAAGTAAAAAGTGCAGCCGTGGGATGGTAAAATATTATAGTTTGCATATTTACCATAAACATTCCTGTTATCATAGTGGTGAGAAGCTAGACAAAGAAACTGTTTTATTCAGAAGTGGTAGTGATTGACCGTCTCTCATACACAGGTCTCGTGAGTTTGTTACAGGTCTCGTAACATAAATAAAAAATAAAAAAGATACTAAACACAAATATACGCAAAGCCCTCACCTCTTCCTCTCTTGCTCCTCTTTCTCAATCTTGTGAGATGCGACAAAAGGTGCAAATAATGTACAGCATTTATTTAACAGCTTGACAAATTCCACCATGGACTCTTCCTTTCCAATGTTCCCCAACGCTGCCCATTCTCTCCTGAAAAACACACACAAAAAAGGACACTCGATGTAGCAGCAGTAGTAGTAATAATTATAACAACAATAACGCACACCAAGGTTGCACAGCATCGAACTGATCATCAGACTGTTCCAGTTTGATATTGAGCTTAAACTTAAGCCCTCTCTGATCTACTTCTCATCTAAAACAATCAGCATTTACTTGATGCACAACAAAGTAGATCTGCACAACCTATAATTGAGGGTTTGGATTTCCAAAATGTAAGACACCTTAGTGATGCATGTAGGCTTGTGTGAATGAAATGCTATTAAGAAATGTATACTACCAGTCAAAAGTCTGGACGCACTGTCTAATTCCACAATCGTTCCTGATTATTATTCCTTTCTACACGAGTGTCAAATCTGCTTCCTAAATTATGTTAACGTTGATGAGAATTAAAAACACTGTCTTCAATTAACCGAGCTATCTCCCTCTCCAGTGACTATGGATACTGAAATGCTTATAGCAGAGTGTGAAGTTTACCTGCGGTCATTTCCCAGCACATCGAAGAAGCCCACTTCAGGAGACGTGTCTGGATTGTAAGGCCCCTGAGACACCTGCTTATGAAGAGCCACCAAACGCAGCTTCTCCTCATATGTTGGGTGGAAGGCCTTCCCATCTTTTTCTGTGGGTAGAAAAAAATTTAAAAATAACAACAGCACGTCCTGATCAGACTGCATGTGGAAGGGTTTTTATCGCATTGGTAACAAAGACAGTGTTAAATGCACAGTGCCGATCAAAAGTTTGGATTTATTTTCTACATTCTAGAACAATAATGATAAGTAAGTAACAACAGCCTTAACTAACAACAATAATCTTTTGTTATTTTATGACACAAATCAATTGTTCTGGAACAGTTCTTGCAAGAACACTATTGTTGAGCGCATTTGCAAAACCCATCAAGCACCATGATGAAACCACAGCGGACCATCCCGTCCTAACATACAAGTTTGATACAGGTTTTTACTCAGGTTTATACAGGTTATAAAACCTAAATGTTATATCCCGATACGATATCACATTTTTCTCCTGATTTTAAACCTTTGAAAAAGTTGTTTAATGATTAATTAAATGTAGTCCATTTCTTAAAAACTAAGAGCAGCACTTAAAATGCAAACCAACATCAAATCCAAAAGTTTAACACATTTAAATTAAGACATAATTATAATTTCTAAACAAATTTAGCAAATAATAATTCACTCCTACCACACGGGATGAAAATGTGTAAATACAAAGAAATCGCGATGTTTAACTGCCTCTAATGCACCCAAAGTGGGTTTGAAACTAGAGCTTCAAGAGCTTAACACGATTTTTGATAATGCAATACCATAAAAATTATTTTCTTTTGCACCATTTGGTAGCTTTGCGTTTGGTACAGAATCAATTATATCTGAGACTGATCGGCAGATCACCTGTCATAGGCAATTAAACTGGAAACAAGCCAGTTCTGGTCACTGGCAAACACCCCACCCCCCATCCACATACACACCCAATGCTAGCCGTAGGAGTCTGAATCTCAATCTATTAAACAGGCTGTGTGAAAGATCCTGATATCATTAAGTGCAAAAGCACTTGAGTGCACAGCTCCATCAGTTACAGCCCAGCCGTCTGATCCTTCCATGTGCCCTCCCTCTCGAGCGCTCGTACAGAGAGAGCTGCTTGCCACTCCCAGACCTCATGCATTAAACTCAAAATCTACAGAAAACTTATTTCGTAAATTAATGTTCATGCCAAACATAACTCCTTTTATGGACCACAATCGATGTAAGCTTTTCGAAGTAATCAGAACTTTAACACATGGAAGATTTTAATTTTAGAAAATAGACAAAAAGGAAATAAAATAGGAAAGAAGCAAGCACTAAAATAATTTAAGTTAATCAAGTAAGTTAGGGAAACAAAACATAAAACGTAAAGAACTTTTTTAAAACTCTCGGGACACTGTCAGGTTCAGCTCTCCACATTCTCACCCCTTCACTGTAGTTACTCTTTAGTAACCCTAGTAAGAAATAAATCACAACAAGGTGAGCTTTTATAGAATAAATTAATCAACTATAAGTTGGCATGATGGAGCCCAGCAGCAGTCAATGTTTTATTAACATCCATTAACATCCCCACAGTTAATATTTCTACAAAGCTATTTGCAAATAAATTATTGCTATTATTATTGAAGTACATACTAAGATTTTATCATTTCACACTTGCATACAGTAATATGCAAAAGTCTTGAGTCACACCTCATTTCTTATTTTGCATCCAAAAGAGACAGACTTTGTCTTTTTAATGTAGTCTTCAGGAACAGTTCTCCAGGCCTCCAGACTTTTTTGTGTGTGTCTTTCAGCGGAGTGCTTTTTGATTGTTAAGCCACACAGTGATGCATTGAAACAAAGCACACCTAACTTAAGATATAAACCAATGAGAAACAGATGCTGATGGTGAGAGACGATCAGTTCTGTGATTATTATTACTGTTGATGCTGAATGCCGAGTTGTTGGAAACGATAAGAGAGGAAATGAGGTTGCTGCTGAGGTTTTTTTTTCTGAAACAAACAAATTTTAAAATGTATCTTTAGGCACTTTGCAGCCTAGAACATTTGTTCCTATTTCTTTACTTTTATCTACAACAATTACTTAAATGAAGAAATGAGAAACCTTTGCACAGTACTGTAGAGTGTTTCATTAGAACATCTATAAAACATCCTTGGTTAGCTTTTCTTTCTTTCTTTCCCTCTCACTCTTGAAAGTAATAAAACCAAAAACAAACTTTTTTCCTGTGGTGGACAACAGGACAGAGGTCAGTGTCCTATACAGCAATCAGTTAGATAGCACATTGCCAAATGCATTTCTCTCATGTGTACATATTGATTGAACAGTTCGTTCCAGATTTAGTCCTCCTTTTGGAGGTATAATAATATCCACTCTTCTGGGAAGACCTTGTACTAGGTTTTAGAGCTGGCTTCATGCTCGTTCAGCAACAAGACCATTAAGTGAATGTTGAGTGAAGGTGCAGACAGTGGTACAGTTCCTAATCTACATGTCTAATCATGATGGATCATGTTCGGGCCTCTTAGTTCCAGTGAAGGGAAGACTTAATACTACAGCACATGAAGACATCCTTTGCAATCTTTTGAAAACGCTTTAGGGATCAGTGTGATGGAGGTGTTAAAAGACAGTCGCCTATACAAAAAAAAAAAAATAAATAAAAAAAGATGCATGACTGCTCATGACGGTGTGTTCATATGTAGGAAAAATGTGATGACTGCAGTATTTCAATCAGTGTGTTTACAGATTTACGAGGGAGGAAAAAAAAGTTAAAATTCAGTAGAAGACTGTTTTAAATAACCAGTCTAATAGTCTTGCTACTAAAAAGTTCCCAAGTAACTTAGGCCTTTTTATTAAAAAACTAACTAGGCTGGGAGTTATTGCCACACCCCCTGTACAGGCCTGACCTCGCTCCAAACTATTTCTACATGTGTGGGCCATTAAAGGAGTTTCTGGGAGGCCAGGTTTTTTTTTTTAAATGTAAAATAGGCACTCTGTTTAAGGCTCTGGTGGTCTGAGAAATTTCTACGTTGATAGTATCCAAGCACTAGTGAAACACTGGGATAAGTGCAGCAGAAAAATACAAAAATAAAGCTAGGCTGTACTCTCATAACTGACTTGGACACCGCACATACATTTCTCTCCGAGTTGTTAACCCATATCTCCAGATAGTAGTAAATAATTATTTGGAACAGAAAACGTGACTTTTTTTCTTTCATCTAAAAAGACACTAGAGGCAAACGTCCCCCACCCCATGCTTGTTGATGGACAAGAATGTGTGTGTGTGTGTGTGAGAAAGAAAGAGAGACACAATGAGACAATAAGCACAATAAGGTGTTCATAAACTAGAGTACAGTGTGTCTTTCAAAATGTTAGAGTCTGAGATTAACAAATTAATAGATAATCAACTATTAGGTCATGTTTTGTTACACGTCAGTCATGTCACTAGTGAGTGACCGCAGTCATTTCACTGCTTTGCCACTAGAGTCGCCAAACACAGATACACACTCACTCACTCACTCTCTCTCTCTCTCTCTCACACACACACACACTAATGGACATGTGAAACTGACTGAATTTCCACATCTATTTAATTTTTTTTTTAAATAAATCATGATACATTATATGGACAAAGGTATTTGGCCTAACCTGCAGTGACATATGTATCCAAATACATATATGGAGTTTGTTCCCCTTTTAAAGATATAACAGCTTCCACTCTGCTCAGAAGACTGTCCACAAGATCTTTTGCAGCGTTTCTGTGGGAATTCATGACCATTCATTCTGTAGAGATCAGGCAGTGATGTAGTACGAGAAGACCTGGCTCAAAATCTCCATCCCAGTTCATTCTAAAGGTGCTCGATGGAGTTGCGTTCACAGGGTTCTGTGCTGCGTCCGGTCAAGTTCTTCCACACAAAACCCATAAAATCATGTCTTTATAGTCTTAGCTTTGTGCACTGGAATAGAAAAGGGCCTTCCCCAAACTGTTATCACAAAGTTGGAAGCAAATCATTGTCCAAGGTGTCTTGGAACATCATTAAGATTGCCCTTCCTTCACTGGAGGCAAACACCTGAATTCAATAATTAACAGGTTTGGCCAGATACTTTTGTCCATACAGTGTGTGTGTGTGTGTGTGTGTGTCTGCCGTGCTTAGAGATTAGAGATGAGGCCATTGGACGTGTTAGAGATTAGAGATGAGGCCATTGGACGTGATTCTGCCCCTCACTAGATATTTAGTTTCTCTTTGCTATTCTGTAACTAGAACTAAACTAAAGAATAGAATGAACTGGAGGATTAAGACTGGAGTGCTCAGTCTGTGCGTGAAGATGATGAGTGACACGTGACATGTCGCACCAGATAAACCAGCTCCTCATCCCTAGCTGCTCACAGGGCGGACCTCAGAGTAATGTTTCCGGTTTACACCATTATACACTAGCGCTCACAACCTGCTCTCTGGTACCGACATGACATATGCGCTTAACAACGCGCAAACACAAACTAACGTTCATAATCTGCTAATGAACAAAAAGGGGTGACTAGCCACAACACAAGCCCACTGAGCTAGCATGCTAACTGTCTCTGCGGGAGAAAAGCTCTAGCTGTACAGTTTCAGAATAAACTCGCGGCCGGGTATAAATTAACCTTTATTTTAAACTTCGTACCTTTGAAGAACCTGAGCGCTAGGCCGTAGAGCTCCACTAGCGGAAAGCCCCAGATCCTCTCCACGGAATTCTCGGCATCCAGCTCCCCGTCGTCCCGGTTGCTGGTGTCGCTCGGGTCCGCGGTGCTGTGCTCGCACGAGTGCGGCCCGAGCGCGTCCGCCTGATCCGCTTCCCCCTCCGAGTCCGGACTGAGAGTCAAGCCGTCGATGGAAACTTCGAGACGGCTCGCGTTTCCACCGTTGAGGTCGCCGCTCTGAACCTCAGTCGCCATCGTGCAGAAACGTCAGCTGGTCCGGCCACGTACTTACTTCCGCTTTAGCCCTGCCGGATTTCTGCCTCCTTCTTCTTCTTCTTCCTCTTCGGAGATGAGGTGAACAGCAGGGGGACTGCGGACAGCGCCATCTACCGAACCCTAACACCATTTACATCTATCCATCTTCCACAATCTAACACTGCATACACGGCGATTAAACAGAACGATAAATAGCAAATAACAACAACAACAAGATAAAAGAATACTACACATGTGTACATACATACATTGGTATTGAGGTCCGCCCATGAGCCATCGGCACATCGGGCGACTGATATAGCCGTCAATTCTATGGCTTGTCATTCACACACTACAGACAATTTGGGAACGGCAATTAGCCTAATCTGTATATTTTTGGATTGTGGGAGGAAACCGGAGCACCCGGAGGAAACCCACCAAGCACGGAAAGAACATGCAAACTGCACACACAGACCGGCGGCAGGAATCAAACCCTCAACCCTAGAGTTGCAAGGCAACAGTGCTAATTCCTACCGTGCCACTTATAAAGATTATTATTATTATTATTATTATTATTAAATATTTTATATTTGTTATCCTTCTCCTTCTTGTAGTTAAAAAAATATTAAAAACAGAAACAAAACTCCGGAAACAAATTTTGGTACTGCATGTCATTCTGCTCAGCACTGGATATTTAATTCACTCACTCACCATCTATACCACTTAATCCAGTATTCAGGGTCGCGGTGGCCTGGAGCCTATCCCAGGAGACTTAGGGCACAAGGCGGGGTACACCCTGGACAGTGTACCAATCCATTGCAGGGCACACACACACACACACCCTCATTCACACACTACGGGCAACTTGGGAATGCCAATCAGCCTAATCTGCATGTCTTTGGGAGGAAACCCACCAAGCACGGGGAGAACATGCAAACAGAGTCGGGAATTTCATTTTGGCCTGGCCAGGAATCGAACCCGGACCCTGGAGGTGCGAGGCGACAGTGCTAACCACTACACCACCGTGCTGCCAACATTTAATAAAATTTTCCGGTAAAATTTTATTTGTATAGCGCTTTTAACAGTTCACATTGTCGCGAAGCAGCTTTACACAATCAATAGAATGATTTAATTACGATTATTTGTATTAAATGTGTGTGTGTGTGTGTGTGTGTGTGTGTGTGTGTGTGTGTGTGTGTGTGTGTGTGTGTGTATGAAAATGAATAAGATTGTCCCTGACGAGCAAGCCGAGGACGATGGCGACAGTGGGAAGGAAACCTCCCTGAGATGGCAGTAGGAAGAAACCTTGAGAGGAACCAGACTCAACAGGGAACTCATCCTCATCTGGGTGATAACAGATAACAGGGATTGATCTACAGTCATACTGTGTACATGTATGTATACATACATTTAGTATCTCTTTGCTCCTGCAATCTTAAAGAAATAAAGGGTGTGCTAGGGTAATAATCATACAATAACAATTTAAATGAAATTTCTCTCATTTTGTTACTTAAAATAAATTTATAAAAGACATTTATACATTGATAAAACCATCCCAGTATGACACCACCTGAGGTACAGTGACAGAGTTCTTGAAAAAGTGCTCTATTCTGTTATCTTTGTCACTTACCACCGTCTACCACTATCCTTCTTCATTAGGGTTGTCCTCAAATGCACTAAAGCCTTTCTGAGGGTCCCCTTCAAAATTGGGACATATGTTCAGAACTAATGGACAATATATGGCTGTCACTCAGTGTTAGTAAAACTCTTTTGCTTAGCATTTATAACTCTTTAACTATAAGGACACCTCACAAAAAGTTTATCGTTAATAAACTGTAAAATACTTTTGTGACATGAACAAAAGCACTAATTAAATTAATTTAAATGGGATTTATTTATACAAACTCCATGTACACAGACCTCGAGGAACCCAGACTCTGGAGGCAAGGCGACAGTTCTAACCACTACATCACCGTCCCACTCAAGTGAGTTACAAATATTACAAAATATAAGTTTAGGTTGTGCCATGCTTAAGTAGTGATAAGTATAAAAAAAGAGGAGGCAAACAATCAGATGTCTGTTCAAAATGTTTTTTTATTACTTTTTTAAATTCCACTCATTGATTAGAGCTTTTGTTTCATAGTGTTTTTTTTATAGTTTGAGGGTTTTTTTTTTCTTTTACAACCAAGCAAACAATAAATGCATTAAAAAAATTAAGTTGAGTAAGAAGGTGCATGACGATGTAGACGCTGTCCAACACAACTCAGTCTGTTGTCTGGCTTCACCTTAGCTCAGGATCTGGTTCAGGATCTGGCACTCCAGGGCTGTAAAATTGGGTATTAATTAATGTAAACTGATGTAATCTCAGAACTGAACATTGGTGCCTGTAAGGGGATTAAACCCATGTCCTTGCCATCGTTAGCACCGCACTCTAACCAGGCTAACTAACTGGCCAGAAGAGGGCGCAAGAGCCACAACCTTTGTTCATTCATTCAATTATACAGCTTATCATGGGCTAATTGGCCAGGATAAGCCGGGGTCGCAGGCTTGGAGCCTATCCCAGGAGACTTTGGGCACAAGGCTGGGTGCACCCAATTCTTCCATCACAGGACACACACACATGAACAGACACACATTCACTATGGACAATTTGGGAACGCCAGTTAGCCTAATCTTTCTTTGAACTGTGGGAGGAAACTGGCTTACCTGGGGGAAACCCACCAAGCATGGGAAGAACATGCACACAGATGGTGGGGATCAAACCCTTGACCCAGAAGGTGCGAGGCCACCATGGCACCCACCCCTTTTTGTGTTTATTTATTTCTTTTTTTCTTTTTTTTAGCTTACTCATATAGCATATTCATTCTTGACTGATGCGGATCTCTAATGAGGCCCCCCATGACCCTGAACACAAGATAAAGCAGTATAGACGATGAGTGAGTGAGTGATAGTTGCAAGCAATGACGAGCGGGCACAAGCACTTGTGCCATTGCCATCCGGGTGCACCACACAACCTGTGTGCCTTTTGAGCACGCTAAGACATCTAAAAAGCCCCGGGTGCTGATGTCCCACAATGTGGCGATTGTAGTGGCGCAGGTGCTTGGGCCGGTCATCGTTTGTAGCGTGTGGGACGTGTAGTGTGTGTATTTAATAGGGTCAATCAGATCACTATGATCTATACACATTTTTACTTTCTCCTACACATTTCCATAATCTTCTTTTAATTTTGTGAAGCTGCTTTGAGACAATGCCCATTGTTAAAAGCACTATAGAAATAAAATTTAACTGAATTGAATTATAGGGTTTAGACCTTAATAATAATCCTTAGAAGAACAAGAGGGCTCTCGCACATTTATGACATCAGCACTATTACTAACAGTATTATCAAAACGATGGCGATGATGTCATAGTACTTGGTCCCTAATAATAATATGATGATGATGATGATGATGAAGAAGATAATGAAGTAGGACAAGAACAACATTATTCATGATGAGGACTACATGACACAAAAACCTAAAAACAGAATTTCACAAACTAAATCATGGATACATTACAGTTTGTGAATTACACATGGTATTTAAATTGATCCAGTGATTATGGCTGCACCAAAACTACAAATCCAGTCTCCACTACAGACATGTAGACTACAATGGCTTTGCTGAAAATACTGCATGTATGAGATGCAAGCATTTAGTTCACCATCAAGTTTTCATGTATTTCATGTATGTAAATTCTTTTTTTTAAAGACGGGAATGAGCGCGTGTGTGTGTGCCCTGCATTGGATTGGCACCCTGTCCAGGGTGTACCCCGCCTCATGCCCTGGGATAAGCTCCAGGCACTCTACGACCCTGTATACAAAATAAAGCGGTATAGACGATGAGCGATTGACCTCTTAAATAAGAATGTTGGGTTCTGCAGATGTGCTTAGAGTAACGATAGGTGGCAGCACTAAGACAGAAAGCCTTCTCAACTTATCACTTATCTGTACACTCAAGCCTTCGACATGAAGTGACAGGAAAATAGTTGTGCACCCGCACATATCCGCACACCTGTGAGATGTCAGTAGACTTTTATATAGATTTCTGAATAAATTTATGCGCAAGAATTTGTTGTTATGGCCACTTTTTGTTTCTTTCTATTCAGTTTGAATTAAAGCCTTCTTTATGCACGCCTAGAAGAGAACATTAAAAAAAAAAAGGTTTGAAAAGGCCAGATTGTTGCTCAGTTTGTGGTTGGACTGTCCCAGAGACAAATAACTCCTATCGAGGAAGAGGAAGAAGTCAGGAGTAAATCTTCAGCATGAAGCAGCACAGGCTTTTGATGGTACAGGATGACGAGATTGAGTTCACTTTTTTTTTTTAATCACTGACATTTTTTCTGAAAATAAATAAATAAATAATCCAATGCACTCATATTGTGTATAATGGCAAATAAAGTCTCTTGAATCTTGATCTCTGCAGTGGATTGGCTCCCCGTCCAAGTCTCCCGGGATAGGATCCAGGCCCCCAGTATAGACGATGAGTGAGTGAGGAATCTTGAATCTTGTACTGTAGAAAAGCCTCTGACTTTATTTGTTTCGAGGCTATGACATTGTTAAGTTCATGACGTATACTATAGGTTACTAGCTAGTGAAGTTTTAAGGAGCTGACAACCTATAGTCATCCAGTAGCTCATTCTGAGAACTTTGTCATGATGTGCCATTTTCATCTTAACCGTGTGAATAGAAAAAAAATGTCACATAACATTTATCATTGCAAGTAGTCATTTATCTGTTAGCTACTATTTGTATTTAATGACTCAATTTGTAGCTAAAAATAAAAGTTTATTTGACAATAGAATACATTCATGCTGTATCTTGTTGGTGAACAAAACAACAGTTTTACAAATTGCCCTAGAAATTCCAACCTGCAAAAAGAGTAATACAAGTATATTTATTTATATCAATAACATTTCCTTCATATTCTCACATTGTCATATCTCAGCCCCATGTCCATCAACTCTCCAAACAACAGAGGAACTAAGTAGGTGCTTGATGAGTAGCTGCAGATCCATCACACACTGTTGTGTTCAAAACCATCAGCAATGCTCCTGTTGCTGTTGCACTCGTACCAGCACCACCCCCAAAAAACCTCAGATATGACATCATCCTTTACCGTCACCTTAGATGTTTCCGATGTTGACCCTCAATCCAAATCCTGCAATTTCTTCCCATTGACCATCGCGATAAATAACAACGTTATTGAAATATTTTAAAGCCTTCATCATTTTACGAAATAACGTGACAGTGGACTGCAATATTAAAGCACATTATGTACAAATACAAAAAGTAAACATGAATAGACATGACTGTTCCTAAACTCATTTCGCATGCAATGACTACACTTTTTTTTTTCCATAGCCAACGTTTCACATGGTGAAGGACGTGCCGTTTTCGTTCCCGGAGCTGTCTACAGACCTTCGGGAGGACAAGTACACCTCGGAGGTGAGTCGTGATGTGCGCCGCGCTCCGACGTAGCTTTTCCCGAGGCACCAGAGATCCTCCACCACCTTGCGGAAATGGTTCCTGAATTTCACACCAATGAAGGCATAGAGCAGTGGATTAAGGCAGCAGTGCAGGTAGGCCAGGCTTTCAGTCAGGATCAGCAGCAGCTGCGTGTTCTTATACTGGCTGCATTCTGTAAGAGAGAACATGTGAATGATGTCGTAGAGCAGTGCCGCATTGTAGGGCAGATGACAGGCGATAAAAACCAGCACCACCGTCAGGACCACACGCAGAGCCTTGTGCCTTTCAAAATTCTTGGCCTGCAGGAGTGTGAACACCACACTGGAGTAGCAGAAGCCCATGACCAACAACGGTAAGCAAAACCCCACAGCAACCTGGGAACTTGGCACCAGCACCTTGATACGCTTTGCAGTGTCATTGTCATTGAAACGGAAGAAACATATGTGTTTATCCTCTTGCTGGCCACGTGTTTCCTCAGTAGAATATGGACTACTAGAAACCATGTCTGGAATTACTATAAATGTTGTATTTATTGTTTCACTCTGTTTGTATCGCTGGTAGAAGATGAAAGTGGGCAAAGTCAGGAGCAAGGCTAAAAGCCAGACTACGGCGCAGATGATATAACTGTAGACCAGCATGCTCGAGCGGAATCTGAAAGAGCGGCGTGCTTGTACAATAGCCAAGTAGCGGTCCAAACTGATGCAAGCCAGCAGCAGCATACCACTGTACAGGTTGATGCTGTAGACACCACGCAACAGCTTGCAGGACCAATCACCCAAAGCCCAGCCACTCTGCTCACTATAGATGATGAGAGGGAGGGCCACAACAAACAGGACATCGGCTATGGCCACGTTCAGAAGGTAAACATCCGTCATGGACTTGGTGCGCTTGTAGAAAGCATATGTAAGAATCACCAGGGTATTGCCAACAAAACCAATAATGCAGATAAGGGAGTGTATGTAGACCTGGAGAAAGTACTTAAGTGAGTGACCTGAATCACCATTCAGCTCACATGGACTCTCCATATCGTCATCATAGGTGTAATTATAATCCCCACTCATTTTTACCTCTTGGAACTGTGGAAAAAAAAAAAAAAAAACATTTAATCAAAGTGAACACAACCCTAACAGTCCTTGCTTTTTCAAATATTTAATTTTATTTATTTTCATCAGATGTTTAAACCTGATTACATTAATCAATTTGCTAGATTTGATCCAAACTGTTTTACAGACAAGGCATCGAACACGTCTGTCACATTCCTACCAGCTACGACTATTGCATAAGGGTGAGGTGCAAGAACATTAACAAACAATTTTTGTCTGGATTTTTGGGTGGAGGTAAACAAAGCCAGAGATAGAAAATGTTTATAGCTTTAATGTACACAAAAATACAATCGGACGGCTGATAAAAAATAAAACACAAAAAGGGAAAAAGAGAACTAGACTCACTAAGGTAAGAGAACTGGAACAGTGCCAAAGAAATGAACATAAACGAGACTACTCTAGGCTGTATTTTAAGTTACTATCCTAACTAACAAGTAGCAAATCACTAGCTGACTACTCTAGGCCAAGCTAATCAAGGTGGCACCGGTCGTCTAACCTAGGGTGCCTAAACAATCGTCCATACCTATGTGGTGAAATGTAGGTGCGCGCACGGTCTTACCTGTTCTCAAACCAAGGGAGCTTGTATAAAACAACTAAGTTAACCAACAAAGGCTGATGGGGCTAGCAGTACTAGTAAAGGCTGACATCAGAAAGGCTAAGCAAAGGTTATAAGAAGGAGGGGAAAAAACTAAGCGAAAGCAAGACAGATTTTCATAACTAGTAGTCTCTGCCTCTTCTGGTTGGCCTCTGGCCTTCTCATTGGTCACCTCAGAGCAATCATTAATTGGGAGTGACAAGGGCTCAACCAACAGCAGGACAACAGAGCAACACAAGGGAAAGAGGGAGAGCGGAAAAACAGCAACAGAATGACGCATAACACACCCTCCTCAAACAGCAAACCTGTTTGCAAAAACAAAACACAACTATGCATGAGCAACAACATGCATATTCGATTGTACATATGAGATAATAATAGTCAGTGGATTATGGCTGGTATACACAATAAAAGATAAAGAACTGGAACCAACATAGTCCTCAAAAACTAAAGCAAGCAACATTGCTAGGGCTTCTTATTGAACTCATAGCGTGGTCAATTCACCTGGCATTCTCCTGTAGTAGCACAGCTCCAACCCCTACAGCACTTTTATAAACTTAAAGCTTAAAAGGCCTAGGAAAAATCTGGGGCTACAAGCAGAAGCACACCATATAACACAGCCTTCACACCGTCAAAAGCATGCTGGCAATCAGGAGTCCATATAAAAGGTTTTGATGGCCTAAGCAAAGATGTGAGAGACAAAAGAACTGTACAAAAGTTCTTATAAAAACTAAGACTGTACCCTGCTATCCTGAGAATATGGAATAGTCTAACAATATGAAAGTCTAAACGGCATGACTGTATATTGCAGGAAACCATCAGGTGTGACGAAAATGGAAATTTCTTAAGCATGAGTCGTCATGTAGAGTTCGAACATCTACAAGAGGCTTGTCGTGCACGTAGTCCTAACACATCTGAATTGTCGCCTCTCTACTATCTGGTACAGAAATTAATCCTGGTGACTGGACACTTAACATGTAAAAACAACTTAGACATAAAATATGTTCCTGGAACTGTCTGACCAACCTTGGGGAAACCAAATGTAGTGAAAAATTTTATGAGTGGAAACCTAATCGCAGTGCCCATTTTTTAAGTTCTAGGCAGAGGACCAATGCGGTCAACAAAAACACGATTGAACGACTCCCCAGTTACTGGTATAGGGCAAATGGGAGCCGGAGGAGGAAAAACTTGATTTGGCTTCCCAGTACACTGACAAATGTAGCAAGACTGTCAGAACTTCAACACATCCTTCCTAAAAGCAGGCCAAAAGAAATGCTTTAGAAAATGCAACTATGTTTTTGTGATCCCTAAAGTGTCCTGACCAGGGGTGATCATGGGCATCCTGAAGTACATGTTTCTGTTTCAGAGAAGGTACCACAATCTGGAAGACACTGTTAAAACCTTCACTGTGTGAAGACCAGTGGCACATCAGAACATTTTGTTCTATAAAATAAGCTACCTGTCTTTCATCCACTTCTTCTGGGGCACACAGTTGAAAACACTTCTCTAGGCAAGGATCAGTTTTTTGAGTTTCAATAAATTGTTTACAAGTAACTGGTAACTCAAATTTTTTATTTGCCCAGGAGTCATGTGTTTTAAGGAACAAGCAGGGGGAGGAGACAACACATCAGACTCGAACACCTTCCACAAGAAAATAATCTGCCAAATCCACCACATCTTCTAATAAACAAGCCTTAGCACAGGTCACAACACATGCAGGGGAAACCGTGGGTGATCACACGACAAATCATCTGGCACCGAATTCTCAGCAACGCTCACCAAGACTTCTAAGACAAGTAGAACCTTACAATCAGGTACTTCATTCCCTGGAATTAATGTAATGCTCTACACAGGTAAGGCCTGACACATCACTATTCTACAAATCCCTTTAGCTATGTAATCCCTTTACAAAAGTCATGTGTTCCACATAATGAATGCTCTGAAAAAGATAAAATGCCAGCTAATATAGATGAGTGTCTCCTGTATTAAGAACGGGCACCGAAAATTTCTCCAAGGAACACATACCATCAGTTACAAATGGCTGATATCTAGAATTAAGAGATTCTTTGACTTAATTTTCAGCAGACAAAGCAGTAACGGTTTTGGCTAAGGCAATACTCTGGGACTAACTGGGGCCTTGCCTTTGCTTTTCCTGTTTTCTTTTCAATTTGCAATTATATGGCTAGGTTTATGACAAAAAACAAGAATTTGACTGATTAGGCTGATTGGTTTTAGTGGGCTGATCAGCAGCTACCAAAGGTTCTGTCGTGGATTGGTCAGCTCTGTAAGGAGTCAAAATGATTTGCTTTACTTGAAGCAAGCCATTTATCCAACAAGCATTTACTCTACAAACATTTATGAAGGACCTTTCTTAAGATTTCTGAACCTTCACCTGTAGGCTTCATGGACCAACTTATAAGCATGTAGTATAGCAGCTTTCACTACCTCACACTGTCACAACTATCCTGCACACCTCCTGAGCTTTTCCTACTAGTTACTGTAGGAGAAAGGACCAGACTTTTTTGAGCCACCTTAAGGCTATTGCTATATGCTCAAATACTGAAATTAAGTACTTGCTTGACTCTCATAAAAAGAGGGAACCAAGACATTGTTTTTACTCACATCAAAAGTGGGAGTGCATGGGGCAGAGCGAGTCAAATGAGGCATGGGGACAGGCCTTACAGAAAGTGCAGGCGAAGAGGATGGTGGCGGATGAGGAGACAGCGGTAGAGTAGGCAGTGGTCCTTTGAGTGAACTTCATCGCTTTCAAGTCCAATTGCCATAATCAAATTTCCTGATCTACCTCGAGTTGGGCCTCCATTTGGAGACATGCAACACATAATTAGGCACTTGCCTCATCTTTTGATCCTAGAGATAGATGGAGAAAAGGGATAAGACTGGGTTTTGTAGTTGGGGTTCCAGAGACTTCAACACTCTCCACAGTGGTATCAACAGATGGGGAAAGCTTGAGAACCCCTGACTCAAGCAGCTTCTAACAGCTCTATCTAGACCAGGATAAGCAACAAATCCCTACAAGTCTTTTCCCCTTTTTTCCCTACTTTGAGGAGCAAACAAAACACCACAAACAGCAGTAATCTAATTCTATGCTAATTCTCGTTGACCCAACAAAGTTGCTGGACGAGCCCCCACTTATGTTCCTACTGGTTACCATGGCCTAAGGGTAAAGTGCAGGAATAAACATTTTTGTCCGGGTTGCTGGGTGAAAGTAAACAGAACCAGAGATAGAAAAAGGTTATCGTACATAATGTACAGAAAAATACAACAGGTTGGTTGACCACAAACACAAAGGGAAACATGGAACTAGACCCACTAAGGTAAGAGAACCGGAACAATGCCAAAGAAATTAACATAATAAAAGGGACTACTCTAGGTTGTAAAGTTATTAAACTAACTAACAAGTAGCAAACCACTAGCTGACTACTATAGGCTATGCTAATAAAAACACAAGGGGTGGCACTTGCCCTCTAACCTAGGGTGTCTTAACAATCGTCCATACCTATATGGTGAAAAGTAGGTGTCTTACTGGAGCTGTTCTCAAGCCAAGGGGACTAGTATAAGTTAACATGGCTAAACAAGCAAATGCTAACAGGCTAGCAGAGCTAGTAGAGGACAACAACAAGGCTAAGCGAGGGTTATAGCAAGGAGCAAATAAACACAGAGAGAGAGAGACAGCAAGAAAGAGCGTCAAGGTGCTGCTTATAACCAATAGCCTCTGCCTCTGGATGGCCTCTGGCTTCTCAATGACCACCTCAGAGCAATCATTAATTGGGAGTGACAGGGGCTTCACCTATAGCAGGACAACAGAGCAACACAAGGGAAAGAAGGAGACGGGAAACACACAGCAACACGGAACAATGTCCAAGAGCTAAGGGCCATGCTCGATTGTTGTTTTGGAGTGCGAACAACCCAAGCTTCTGGTCAGTGACAAAACCCTTTAACACAGAACCACTGCTTTGTCACAGACCATTATCACACACCACTGTCAAATAAATTAGACATGGTGAGCGTTATACAAGTGCAGTTGTGAACTAACAGCTGGTGGGCTTGATTCTCTTTCTAAAAGTCTCTCTTTCTCCCACACGCACACACAACACACACACATACCCTTTGTAGTGAATAAACAGCTTATCAAGATGAAAAATCTGAAGGTTTAATGTTGCTTTGAAGTAAGCCATCATTTTCATAATGCAGAAAGAGGAAATTTGCAGGAACCAGGTCACATACACGTTCTAAAAGCCATCAAAAGCCATGATTCAGTGTCAATGACCTATTTATACAGTTAGAGAATTTTAGAGAATTACCAGAAGGCGGCAATGTACCAGAACTCGCATAACTCTAGGACTTTGTGGTTTCTATGGGTTCCGCAGAAGAATAAAGTTTCTTTATCAGTTTTTATATTAATAAATTTTGTGATAGTATAAAAACCTAATACATCACCTACATTTTAAAACAAATCTAGATTAGTGGTTCCCACCACAGGGTACATAAAACAGTTAAAAAGGGTACAGGATTGTTAAAAAATGTTCCAATGCTGAAAAACAAACACTTTCATCAAATATATGAATTATTGAACTTGTACAGTGTTAATCCGTTTGAGTTAATTAAATTAGCTAAAATTAAAAACTAGCAAACAAAAAACCAGCAGATACAAACAATTTAACTGAAACCTAAATGCAGAACAAAAAAATATGTTCTATGCATGGAAAGATTAAAAACTAAAACAACCAGGATGAGAAAAAAAAGCAGATTATTCCTGGAAATATTAAAATAATGAGCCTGAGAGTGGAGTAAGGTTATATTTTGGATTTTGCTGTATGCAAATTGACTATTTCGAGCCACCGTAACCTTGGTGTTTTTCTTAACGGTCATGGAGCAAGTATATGTATTGAGCATATAAGCGGAAAAAAAGTCATATTATGTGGCACAAAAATCTTTGGTTTTAATTTCAAACAGAGTTTGCAAAAGAACAATTGACCATTTGAAATGTTAGAATTTAATTCACAATTATTAAAAAAGTTTTAACTAACTACATGGTACAAATTCCACTTTTGACATCCATATGTTACCTATATATATATTAGATAATTAATATAATTTTATTACAATATAGACCACAGTTTTGTTTTTTTTAAGAACATCACAGCTTAGCTATGCATTTTTGTCTCATTTTTTTGGTCTCACCAAGTTAAAAATATAAATGGTAAAAAAAAAAAAAGATAATAAGCCAAAAGTGCAACCCTATCAACTTACATGAACTTTAACAAACACAAGATAATGGCACCACTGATTTAGTGTTTTCTTGGAAAATTTAGCGTTAAGAATAAATAAATAAATAAAAAATAAATAAAAAAATAAAAAATCCGCCAATCTATCCTAAGCAAAAATTTAAAGCACTAAATAAAAATAAAATGAAAGCAATTTAAAAGGAAACAAAAGTGCTTACCAGGCTTGCCGCAAGTTTGCTTCACAGCAGCAGTGCGTGACTGTGTGTACTCAACACTGAGCGCATACATGTATTTGAACGAGGAGGAGTCTTTGATATAATCTGAAAGTCTTTTTAATATGTTGCTTGAGGTATGAAACATCATCTTATACAGACAATTGCACAAAGAAAACGCGGGATAATTTACACTGTTGATTGATTTAAACAACTGATAATGTACAATGTTGGTTTTTTGAACTGTAGCAGAATATATCTCAATAAACCACATGAAAAAAAGGAACTCAGGAGTGAACAACAGAGCTTTAATAGGAACTGGGGACATGTAGCTTACATAATTACGTATATAAATACACAAAATAGGATGTACTTTCACGCCACATCTTCCATGTAATCTGCAGCTTGACTCGTTTGAGACACGCTTACGTCCTGAGTGATTTCTTCAAGCTGCAGAAAAGAACCAGAGAAGTCATGAATGGAGGTTTTTGCTAGAGAACATTTGTCATCTATTAAGCTGGTAAATAACCACAACATGTTAAAAAAAGAAAGAAATAGGGTGAAATGAAAAAAAAAAAGTTATGTTTCTGCAGGTGTCAAATTTAATTTTTTTTCTGAAAGTTCAAATGAATCCACACCTTTATTACTATCAACTCTCTCTTCCTTCTTGTTATACAATATTCAGCTTTATAAAAGTAAACCACTGCCTCTTATCAAAGCCACAATCTGATGCCACGTGAAAGAGATGCATCAGGAGTTACCTTGTCACTGATATCTGGTCCATCGACCGACGCCTCTTCAATCTCCTCACTGATGCTCAGCTCACTCTTCGAGTTATGACTGTGAAGTAAATGGAGAATAAGTAAAAAATTAAACAGGAGTGAAATGTTTTAGGCAGAGTAATCTTGTATTACTCCATGCTCTATAACCGGCCACACACACATAACATTACATTATAGCTTGCATATATAGTTATATATTTAAACAGTCAGTCGAACCAACCACTCTCTTTTTTTGGTTGGTTGATCAGGTAAATGTTTCGTGTTTCAATAGTCTTTTTTTAATGTTTACTTATTAACCTTTAAATACGTCACATACAGATAGTGGAATTAATAAAATGTATGCTCCAAAATATATTACCATTAATATGACTACTACTTGTTTACTTCCTTTCAGATTGGAATACAGTCATGTTTAATCATGCTCTTATTTCTGATTCTCAAAGAGGCTAGACCTTGGTCAGTTTGAGTCTTAGATAAAAGGAGCAAGGAATCCTGAAATAACCCTTCCTACCATAGACATAATTATAGGTAAATTTAAAGAAAAGGGTTTTCCCCAGCGTTAGAGTCACGACCCGTAGCGTCATACTGTTTCAACATCTGTTAAGAATAACCTTCTTATTTTATGTCTTGATGAGTCTTATCTAGTCTTATCTCACAACTAAGTTTTAATAACGTATTAACAGGCTAATCTTACTTGCTCAAAAAGACAACAAATTATGCAGCATACATTTTATCATAAAACTACGAGAATCTGTTTACTGCTTGCTGGGTAGAAAAGAAAATGTCATAGTGCCATTTAAATTAAAGCTTCCATGTTCAAGAGCACTGTTATAGAAAATAACCAACACCTTCTGACCAATATGAGATTATTTAATACATTTTAAAATTCAACAGTGCTTTGTTTCAATAATAATACAATTTAAAAGTGTGCTTTTATTTTTATTTAATAATTTGCACCACTATGCATGACACACAGTAGTTTATTCCAGTAGTAGTAGTGTTTCAATATTTTGGAAACACAGTACGGTGGAAAAGTCTTGAGGCGCCCCATTTACGTATAATAAATTAAATTACTTTACGTAGATTAAATTAATTAAATGTGAACAAATGTTTTACTGCAACAGGCTGTAAAGTGCCTAAACATACTGTACATTTAAAAAAATGTTGTACTCATTAGCAACCTTATCTCCCCTCTTGTCTGTTCCAACCACTTGGCATTGGTGTACTAATCACCGGCCTGATCATGTCATCATCTGCACCAGTTTTTCACTGCTTCATGCCTCAAGTTGTATAAGGTGTATTTCATGCATGAATGATTCATAGTTGTGGCATAACTAACAAAAAGCATCTTGAAAGCATGCTCAGGTACAGGGCCTGGACCGAAAATGGAACCCAAAAATGAGAGCCAAATTAAGTCCTCTTAAACTATTTCTCAAAACTACCTTAAAATAATACAAGAATGTGTATCTTTGGAAGCGAAATATGAAGAAATGAGAGCTGCCTCAAGCCTTTTAAACAGTACTGTACAACCCTTTAATTTACTAGCTTAATTGTTATCAAATTAAAGTTAATACATTTGTTTTTTAAAATCACTCAAACGAAATTGCATCAGTTTCTTCTTTCACAACAGAAACATTAGAAGACACTGTATATAGCAGAATGAATTTTAACCTGTTAAAGTCATCGTCGTAATCAAGTTCTTCATCTGTTAAAACAATAAAAGGATGCATTAGAAAACATAATGCAATACACATGCTAAATGTACTATAAGTAAAATAAAACACATACCCAAACATATATAAGTATCAAATATCACATACAAACTAGAAGTGGCTTAGGAATTTAAACATCTCTCACCAGTTTTCTCCTTCTGCAGTTTTAAATCCCGAAGGCCTTTTTCTTTAGAGTCTGATGCACACAGGAGAAGGAGGGTTGGGGAAGAGACCACAAACATTAAAAACCACACTCGAATCTGTAGCAAGATGTGTTAGAGGTTCCCAACTGCAGACTCTCTCTAACACTCTGCGTGTTAAATGCTGACATTTTGCTGACTGATGGTCACAATGTCTCGGTCCACTTTACTAAACTAAGTACGGATGTACATGGGTTAAAGATGTGATAAAAAAGACCTTAATAAAACAAATACTCTAACCTTTGACACAGTTCTGAAATTCTAAATGTAAAGAAAGAAAGTATAAAAAAAAAACATTTTATTGACCGTCTTACAATTTATCATCCTCAAATTCTAATATTAAATGAACAGAATAGACTCAGTAAATAAGATATTGGTCCCATTTTACAAATGATTTATTACAGCAGTGACTACAGGGTTGACAAAAACACCAATATTACAATAGTACCAAATTACTACCTATACTCTGTCCTAAAATTCAACATGGACCAATTAAGTGAAAACTTATAGTGCAAAAACGCACATTAAACCCATTAAAATGCACATTTAAAACACATTAAAACCGATTAGCACCCATTACATTCTTTCACTTCAGCTCATTCCTTCATGTCACTTACTGCATTTTCACTTAGTCCAATTTAACCTGTACCCCGCCGTCCTGAATTCTAATTTTTAAATTAATGTTTATTTAATTTACATTAACGTTTTGCTTGTTTTGCTACAGAAGTATCTTTTATGTGTATATAAATATTTTAACACCACTAAATACTTCACTGTACTGTATAACTGGGGGCACAGAAAAAAAAGAAAAATAATATATGACATCTTTGCAACTCAAGCTTTTTGTGGTCAACTTCCTGTTTGATTCTGATCACACTTGTATTTGGTTAGAATTAACTGCACCAAAGGCTGCGATTTCCTCACCCTTGCTCGCTCACTTAAATATACTGTAGGTCTTTGAATTGCTGCAAAGGAAGAAGACAACTTGTACGGCTGACTCATATGGGCCAAACTGGATTACTATAGAAAACGTTTTAAGTATGGTAGCCTGTTAGATATCACTTTAGTGGCAGTATGAGTGATCAATTTCCAAAAGTGTAGAGGTTTTCCTACCATCTTTACTGGTGACAGGGTCTTTTGGGTTGTTTTCTATACTCTTTAAAGGTGGTGTATCTGACAATGGTGAAGTAGTTGCCTTTGCAGGTCCTACTCTCCTACACAACACAAAGACACAGCAAACAGTTCAGTTAGTGATAGTGGTACGTCCACTAACAGGTAGGATAGATTTCTGTAACATGTCAGCATAAGCAGGAAAAAAACAAAACAAAACAAAAAAAAAACAAGTTAGCAGGAAGACCAGAGCCGGCTCACCTCGACTCAGAGTTAGTGCTGGGCTTGCTCTCAACATCTGAGAACATGTCCTCCCCCTCACCCTCAGTGTCACTGCCTATAGCTGACAGACTGAGGCCAGACAGAGCATGTGCGCACACGCACACGTACGCATACCCAAGAGAACAGTCAAAGGAAACACATTTAAGATTACAAAGATGAGTAAATGTGCAGAAGGGAAGGAAATGGTAAAGGCAGGAACAAAAACAGATCAAGATGGATGTCAAAGGTGAGGTTGTGGAATTGACATTATTTATTTGAACAACATGCCGTTTTCAAATCACAGAGATTCAAAATGAAGTAATGATGAGTCCAGGGCACCAAAGGGCCAGAGAGCCTGGTTTTGCACCCATGGGTAAGATGGTTGCGGTGGGCTTGAATGGCAGAGTGATCACTCCATGCACACTCACTCATTCAGGCTAGTACCCCTCCTCATTTTGGAGAAGGATGGCCCTGCCAGGCTCTCCTCCCTCTGCGGGTGCTGGCTCCTTACAGGACCAAGACCAGGGGAGGAAGCAGAAACAGACGATAGGCAGTGACAGAAAAGGAGAAACATGTAAAAGAAAAAAAGGGAGAAACAAAGAGGAAGGAAGGACGAGGTTGAGTAGACAACAGAGCTGCAATACAAAAGCGCTAAGAGCTGACAGGAGGCCTGACGGGGAAAATCTGACATATAGCTCAGAGTCGGCTACCGGAAGCAACTAACGCACCCTGAGAATAAAGGAAATACTTACTCTTTCTGACTAAAGCTCTTTTCAGAAAGTCTCTGCCCTGTGTATGGATTATCTGTGGATTGAAAACTACAGTCCCCAATGCAGTGATGCCACAATGAAAGAGAAGATGCATGTAAGGAAGGCATGTTAAATACAGCAACAGTTATTTATAACTCTTAAGTTTTTAAAAAATTTATAAAATAAAATCAATACTCCTTACAAAAGCATAATTTTAGAGATATGAATTTTTTTTTTTTGATGAAAATTACTGCAGAAAATGGGTGCCAATACAATCGGACTCATTTCATTTTTCTAAGATGTCACACTAAGACGCAAAGTCTTTAATGAGATAAAACCTGCAATGTGCTGCGGATATGAGGATTACTGTACGGTGAAGAGAAATCTGTTCCAAACAGCTGTTCCTACCAGCCATAGGTCTTCTGTGGTTTCGGAAGAGGATCGTCAAAGAACGAGTCCCCTTCCTCGTCATCGTCCTCCAGGCCAAGAGCACTCCTCAGGGCTGCAGGCTCATTCCTGCTGGTGATAAACCCTTCACTGGCTACAAATGCTCTGCTCTTCTGAGGGATCAGTGACTCACTGTGACTTGGTGGTTCTCCAGCCTGTAGTGGTGATACCACAGAAACGCGACAGTTATGACATTTTTTTAAGACTTAAATTTTTTTTTTTTATTAATAACTTTAAAAGGTATAGTTAGTATTTTTAGCCACATTGAAATGCATAAATCAAATGAATATAGCAGCAACTTTCCAAAACAACAATCATGCATGAGTGCCGTCTAGGCTAGAACACCTGAATGCTGGAGTACGCCCGAGGTGTTTTCTGAGTCGATAACGAATATTACAGAGACAAGTAAATTAAAAATGCTTCCTTGCTCTAAATGACTAGAAATCAATAGTTCACAGCATTTTGTTTTACACAGATACTTATGTCTATTTGTTATTAGCTTAACCCTTGCGTGATTTTCACAGTATTTTGATTTTACATCTCCTGTTTACACAGAATGTTTTTTGAAATAAGACAACTCAACTAACTTCCTCTAATTTGCTTGCCATTGTGCAGAAGTCTTGAGCCATACCTAATTACTTCATATTTTGCTTCCTAAGGGTCAGACTTTCTTGTATTCTTTAATGTAGTCTTCCTGAAGGACGTTATTATCTCTCATTTTCAGTCCTGTACCTGACTGGTTTCAGAGGAATGTTTTTTGTTTGTTAACCAACACAGCGACTGATTTTAAGTAGAACATTTAGCAAAGAAAGAATTTTTGCTTGATGTGTCTGCCATGCCTAGGTATGCTTATGTAATTGGCTGGGAGAAATACCACACAGCATGTATGATGACAGTGTCTGATCTCTGTTTATTGTCAAAAAGAGGGCATATTTAAGCCTTTGACACACACTTCCCTTTCATCAGAAGAACAAAAGCCATTAACACAATCCAGTGAGAACAAAGAGAGGAAGTACAGAGCCCAAGCGTGGAAGGTTTACTAAATTTACTTTGTTACTGTACTAATGTACATATTTAATATAGATACTTTACTTGTGTAGTTTTATTTTTAAAAAAATGTTTTACTTTTACTTTACTACATCCTACAACAACAACTACCTGTACTTTTACTTCACTGGGGTTATGTAATGCAGAAATAATATGGTGTGTAATATTTAAAGCGGGAATTTCACCATCTGTTGACAATTATGCATAACTGTGTTTCTCTTGTGACATGCTTAATAATTTTACATGTGTGTGAAATCGGAAATGGTGCTGATTGCAGACAGTGACGAAACGACATATTCATAGTCGGGAAGCATTTTTACTATGAAAAAGTTATGGTGAGCTAATACAAGGTGCAGATGATGACTGATGATCAGGCCGGTGATTAGTATAATGGTGATGATGAATGCTGACTGGTTGGAACAGACAAGGGGGGAAATAGGAATGCTACATAATCAGCCAGTTTTTAAATTATAATTGCACTTTGCAGCCTGTCGCAATAATACATGTGTTGCCATTTATTATATTTAATCTACATAACTTAATTTAATGTAAAGAAACGAGAAGCTTCTCAAGACTTGTGCACAGTACTGTATAATCTCTATTTGTTTATTTATTCATATATTAATATATTTATACAGGTCTTGTCTGCTTTTAACATGTCTCATTGTTCTCAATTAAACACTTGTAACTGTTTTAGCTACCTACATAATAAAAATATGTAAGGCAACAGACAATATGTGCTAATCAAAATGTTTATTTATTTATTTATTTATTTGTCATGTTCTTAAAAGAAGATGAGCTAAGGCCAATTAAAAAATACATTTAAAAAATTTATATCATCAAATACCGACCCTTTTCTGTTTCAGTTAAATGAAAATGGGTCTTACAGACCTGAACAACACTGGGTATAAGGCATGGAAAAACCCTCAACATGATGCCCACTGAACCACTGTACCACCCTTTAAAATCTTCTCCTGGTGCATTAGTGAAAATAGGACACCACCTGAACGTAACTGCTGAGTCACTGTGCTGTCGTGAAGAGGTGAGCTCTTAGCGTCATGTTAAATGAATCACTGATTAGTCAAAGCTTTAAATGATCTTAAATGCTTATGTAAGTGAAGCAGCTGTGTATAGCGCGGAGTTAAGTGCTTAGTCATTTCCTGTATTAATGGAAATGCTGGAGTAATTTAGCCATGGTTTGCAGCAGAGGGGAATGACAGAAAAGGCTGAAACGATTTAGAAGAGTTTCTGCATCAACATGGACACTGCCGAGCTACTTTTCTGTCACTTTGATAAGCTGCATGATGAGGTAGGTGCTGTGAAAAGCAGAAGGTCTTTTTTTTTTTTTTTTGCACTTCCTGTGCTTTACCTGAGGCCCAGATGGCTCATCCTGTGCTGCACTGGCCTTTATCAAGCCCTTATACCTGGGTATCTGAATGTGAGAACACAATGATCAACCCACATAAGTACTCTGTAACCACACCTGTTGGTTACCAATCAACCAATGAACCAATGTGCACACACAGAGAAATAAAAAAGATGCACATACACACACTGGCACACAAACAGAACAGTGTTTCCCACGGGTCTGAAATGTACTTGTGGTGGAATGGGCACAGAGGGGGTATACTACACACAACAATCAACAAATACATACAGTTCCTTGCAAAAGTATTCATACCCCTTGAACTTTTCCACATTTTGTCATGTTACAACCACAAATGTAAATGTATTTTATTAGGATTTTATGTGATGGAACAACACAAGAGGAAAGCAAATGATAAATGGTTTTCAATAAAAAAAAATAAAAAAAAAATTTATCTGAAAAGTGTGGTGTGCATTTGTATTCAGCCCCCTTTACTCCGATACCCCTACCCACAATGCACTGGAACCAACTCCCTTCAGAAGTCAATTAATTAGACCTAATTAGTAAATTAGGTCTAATTACTTGTGTCTTGTAATAAATAAATAAATAAACATAAAATCTCTCGGCACCGTTCAATCCATTATCTGAAAATGGAAAGAATATTGCACAACTGCAAACCTACAAAGACAGGGGTGCTCCGATCAGGATTTTTGGGGCCGATCACAGATCTCCGATCACTAGAAGCTGTATCGGCCGATACCAATTACAGGGTCTACTTGACGCCTTATCATGCAGCATTATTTATTAAACTATATCCAACAACAATGTAAATTAAGTATTGAAAGTACAAGAAGAGGAATATCATGAATTGACAACTGTATTATTTTTTTATGTGCAACACGTCATCTTAAAACATAGCAGCCTGTGCTTGGTTAGTAATTGGGAACAGCTTAGAGCTGACACATTCAACTTTCCTGTATATTGTATAAAATTAAATAAAATAGCAGACAAGTAGGACGAGAGTCGCTGGAAGTTCTGCAAGGTCCGCAAGCATCCGCGAGGACCACCAAAAAAATTAAACATGTTTAATATTTTGCGCAGAAAGATGAAAAAACGTAATCACAGCGCCAAAACTCTCTGTGAGTCATGATGAACTGTACTTACGGCCACCGCGCGAAATCGCGTAGATGAGATAGAGATATTACCAAGAGCTGAGTGAGTGGCGGCGCGCGAGTTGCTGAACTCTTCCACTCTCTTAGCGCTAGCCAACTTTGAAAACTGCTCATGTTCCTTTAAGTGACTAACCTTCAAATGTCTGATGAGGTTCGTGGTGTTAAAATGCTTTGGATGCTTCCACCACGTGGACTTGTCTTGTTACACAGGTTGCAGATTGCTAATGTATTGTCTTTTTACACACAACACGTAGAATTTTCAGACCAGTGAAGCCATTTTAGTTTTGAGTTTTGTGTCATCTGATCGGCTTTTCTATAATCGGCCATCATAGAGACTGCCGATCAAACTTCCCAAAGCAATAATCGGCCGATTATGATCGGCAACCGATCAATCGGAGCACCCCTACTGTCCACCTAACCTGACAGGCCAGGCAAAAAGAGCATTAATCAGAGAAGCCGCCAAGAGGATAAGAGATGCACAGCTGAGGTGGAAAAATCTGTTCATCAGACAACTATTAGTTGTGCACTTCACAAATCTGGTCAAAGCATCATGTTGTGGGGATGCTTTTCTTCAGCAGGGACTGAGAAGCTGGTCAGAGTTGATGGGACAATGGCTTTAAACATAAAGACAGAGCTACAATTAAATGGTTTAGATCAAAGCAGATTCACATGTTAGAATGGCCAAGTCAAAGTCTAGGCCATAAATGTCATTATTTAATTAATCTGTGGTAAGACTTGGAAATTGCAGTATACAGCTGCTTTTGACATGGTTTGAGCTATTTTGAAAAGAAGAATCAGCAAAAATTCCACTCTCTAGATGTGCAAAGCTGGTAGGGATATACCCCAAAGACTTGCAGCTGTAACTGCAGTGAAAGGTGGATCAAAGTATTGTCTCGGGGGGGGGGGGGCTGAATACAGATGCAGGCCACACCTTTTACATATTTATTTGTGTATAAAAAAAAGAAAAGAAAAGAAAAAAAAAACTTTGAAAACCAGAGACAGAGGGAACAGTCCGCGCCACTAAGTAAGGGAGGGACACAGAGGAAAATAAATAGTCAAACACAGTCAAAGACACAGACAAGCAAAAGCACAAACAAGCACAAACACACACACAGACCAGCATACAGAGAAACATAAAAAAAAAGAAACAAAAACTAAAAAAAAAAAAAAATTTATAAAGGAAATACCCACAAGATGTTCCTAGTGTAGCTTAGTTAACTCCAGTCATTTCCTTCAATTCTAAAATACAGCTCTAATCAACAAATATGAATATCTACAAAGCAACAAAAATATAGCAATTCTTTTAGAAATTGTGTGCTACTGAATTACAACACACAAAGGTTTCCTCTCATATGCATGAGCAACAATTTATTGACATGCATGTGACTCACAAACTTCTACATCCTTAGATAGTGTAGAAACAGAAAAACCATGTGATTCAAGTCATTGAAATTTTCCAGTGCTTATAAATTAAATGTAGAGCTGGAAGAGGAGTAATGAGATTTCAGTTTTGCCAGGGGAAGCCCCTTTACGCTTTATGAGGCAGAAAAAGAAAAGATTTTGCTTTTGATACGCTAAATGCAACCAAGGCTTCACCTTTCTATTTATATGTACATAGTAGATTTAAAGCATACAGATCAGCAGATTTTAACTACAAGTGGTAGTTTAGGCCTGAATATGTAGGGTTGAAGGGAGAAATTTATAAAAAATAAAAAAAAATACATGAGCCCATCATAGAAATTCAGCTGTAACTGAATGTAAGTGAAATGTTCCAACCTTGCTAGTAGGTGATGAACTGATCTTCTCCTCAGTAATCTTATACACAGCGTGAACTCCATCACTTCCATCACTGGCAACCTACAAAATAGTAAATGTTTCCAAGAACATGTGTTTTTATGTGCAAAACACTTTAAGCTAAAACTAAGAATAAAATTCTAAACAATGTGTTAGTAGTAATATTACGAGGGGTGTTCAATTCAAACACGGACTTTTGATACAGAAGACATGAAGCGCAGTACGGTGACTACTAGCTGCATTAAAAGACTGAATGGTGCAAAAGTTTTAAAGAAGGCTGTATATTAGTGAATGAAAATGCTGAGAGGGGGCTTGGAGTCCTGCAGTTGTTCATGTTAACATACAGCAAGTGAAAGACTGATCCTTGCAGAAGGGATGCTGTCTGTGGGAACGGTACGCAAAATTATTCACCAACACTGCTTGCACATTACAGGAACTCGTCTGGGATTATTGCCAGATCCACTGTACATTTGGGACATTAAAGGAGTTCCACGGAGGTCAGCGTTTCAACCGTGAGGCAGTCTGATTATGGCTTCGGCAAAGTAACTTTCTATATTTGGTATCAAAGCACTAGTGAAACACTGAGATGAATGCATTAGTGTAGCAGGGGATTATATAGAGAAATTGAGGGAGTTTTTACCCTCATAACAGTGTTCTGTTATTCTTCACAAACAAAAGTCCTTGTTTGACTTGAACACCCACATGATTATATTACGATTTTGAGCTGACAAACTTACTTACCACACTTCTGCACTGAAAATAAAGCTTTTTGAACAGCCCCAAAAATTCCTGGAAGTCTACAGCTAGGGAAAAAAAAAAAAAGAGAGAAAACCTCAGTAACCATACTGCAGCCCACTGTGTCTAACATTCACTCATATAAGACACATGCAAGGAAAAAAAAACACAGTAGAAACAAGAATACTTACAATTATTTATATCTTTGGTTCCAAGTTCATCTGCCACGAATTGTTCTAGCATACCTCTTCATTTAGTAGCAGCATTAGACACACACAGACACACAAACAGAGTCTTTAGAAGTTGTTCTTACAGTATTACTTACATTATTATTTGTTCATAATTCCTAAAGAATATTAGAAATAATGTTGGGAGTCAATTACATTTGTCGCAAAAGTGAGTTTGTGAAAATTGTTTTCTTAGTTAGCTGTAGGTTGTGACAGTCATAAGAGGCCATGACCACAGTTGTGGTGGAAACCTCACACACTTGATTTCATAATCATTCACAATGTGTCGGAAGTAGACAGATATTATATGGGTCAGCTATAAGCTCACATCATACGCAGTTTTACTAAGATCAGATAAGGTTACGTTTGACTTGGCTTGTGGCTTCTTGGTGCGCAGGTTTATCTAAAGCACCTTACCTGCTAAAACTGGGGAAAAGCTCCTGAAAAACGACAAGAACTTCATCTCTGCCCAAACCACCATTTCTATCCTAGGTTTAAGGAAAATAAAAAGCACCTATGTTATAAACCAGTAATATAAATTATTTAAGATATGAGAAATGACAGAACAAATAAACAAATAAAACCTGACCGGGCCAATATGCATTTCTAAATACGTTGTAAAAATTACAACATAAAGATAAGTACGGATAAGTGCAGAATTACCTTGCGTCTGCAATCGAATTTCTTTTGTGCTTCGGCAATCTGACGAGGAGACGGTTCCTAAAATATCCAGCCATTTTTTAGTTATTGTTTATTAAAGTTAAACATTTTAGACATTCGTGTATGAGGAATAAAAGTTAATATTATTTTTCTATAAGCACCTGCACTAAAGGGATT
Organism: Clarias macrocephalus; assembly: GCA_011419295.1. Lineage (NCBI taxonomy): Eukaryota > Metazoa > Chordata > Actinopteri > Siluriformes > Clariidae > Clarias > Clarias macrocephalus. Next base: position 78,123 of record JAAGKR010001157.1, read on the forward strand.
TATTCCTTGTACCACAGTAACTGGACAATTATTTATTTTTAATCAACTGAAAAAAGGCACAAACATTTTTCCTCCGTTTGACATTAACTAAACTATTTCATGGACGTTATGCATTGTTATTTAAATTATATTAGCTATAAATCACTTTTTTTTATATTATACAGTAAAAACGCAGCTTATTACAAGTTTATAGTAAAGAAGCAGTAATGTATCAAAATTAACGCATCGATAAGAACCCAAGATTTGCAATGCAACTAGAACTACTGTCAGAGCAGCTGTGATAGAATATTAAACAGCGCCTCCTGACCAATCAGATTTAAGAACACAACAGTACTAGTCATGACTACATCTACGAGAAGTCTAAAGACACAGAATAAGACTTCATGATTGAGCATAGAGTCTAGTAAAGCCACACTGATGTAAACTACTGAGCAGATGCACAGAAGTAGGACAAAGTTGTTTTGCAAAATGTAGCTGAACAGGAAAGAATTCTCTTCACACAATTCTAAACACCGTAATTTACATCCTCCTTCCTTTTTGTGACCTAAATTATATAACTGGGGCGCAAATGTGCGGGGGGGGGGGGGGGTAAAGATGAATCTTTATCGTGAGATGAATCAACCTGAGATCAACCACATCTTAAAGAGTTGAAGAGCAAGTTTTAATATAAGACTGGATTTCATTCTAATACTGTAGCTCATCTTTCATTACTGTATACCGTAGGTGTATAAAATAGGTTAAACATATACAGATGAATTACGTTGGGAATGTGCGTCACTCGATCTGCCTGTGAGAAAGAGAGAGAATGGGGAGATGAAAGAGAATATTTTTTCTTAAATTACTAAATTCATCAGCTTTTTAAAAAGTCGGAAATTACATTTACCTCTGAGAAAATAGAAAACTTCTCCTTGTTTCTGCCTCTCTTAATTAATTCAAGGAGCAGAGGCATGCTCTTATTCCCGTCACAATCAGAGAAACCAAGCTCCTTGGACAAACTTTCGCGGCTGTCCAGTCCATTTACCTAGGCAAAACAGGGTGGGTTCAAAATATTACTACTCATACAAAATTATAATTCTATTATATTACTTGTACTTAGTGTAAATTTCACATCTAAAAGTTTTATATATTGAATAATTATTATACAAATAATTGTATATTATAATTTCATATTTTATATTCTTTATTTGAATACTCTATTTTCTTTTTTTTATTATCAAAAGTCACGGGCCATGGCCGTATAAGCATTTCACTGCATATAATACTGTGTATGTGACAAATAAAATTTGAATTTGAAGTGTTTCAAATAAGTGTGGTTGGTTTAAAAAATGCAAAGTTTTAAAAAGACCTAAAAGTTTAAGGGTCTTGGTGAAACTCTAAAGTTTACACAGTCACACAGTGCCTGATAAATGCTCTCTTTACATTTAAGGGGTGTTATAAGATTCCATTATCTATAGCAGTGGTTCACTTTGTCCTGGAGGACCCCCTGCCTTGCACATTGTAGTGTTTTCCCTCCACTATCACACCCACTGTAATTCAGAGAAGGCGGTTAATTAGACTTAGGGCTGAGAAAACACCACGGCTGTGCTCAGATCAGCTAGTAGTTCCCTACGAAGTGGACTGCACCGGGGATTCAGCCATGTTGAATAAGATTTCAAACCACAGGGAGAAAGAAACTTCTCAGTACAAAGGGAACTGCTAATAGTGAAGGGAACATGAAACAATGGCTTATATCAACTCGCCGGAAGTGGACAAGTAAAATCGGCAATTGTCCCAAAATTACAATGAGCTCGATGTGCATTCATTTCATGCACCATTCACCATTATTAAGGACGAAATAAAATTAATATTACAAAATAATTATCATTTGTAATTAACCAACATATATGTACTAAAAAAAAAATTACATAGGATATTATTCTGAACAAAAGTAATTCTCTTTATAAATGACAACATTCATAATATAAATTAATCAAATCACATTTACTGACAATTCATACATTTGAACAGTAAACGTTTTGTTATATAGACAAGGATGTTTTTGTTTGAATATGTATACTATATTTTATTTCAGTAATGTAAAATGTTGACAATAGCAACAACAGGTATCCATGGTGATTATGTTAGGGTCAGGTATGTCAGGATAACACCCAGAGGAAGTGATGTTTGCATTGGTGGGATTTACAGGGTGTTCCAAATGGAGAAATTTTATCAAGGGATGTTAACTTAAGAGACATTTACTGCACAGGGAGCAGGGAGTTTTGGTTTAAGTACACTGTAGAGCGGAATGTAGGACAGGGGGAACCACTGAGTAACGTACACAAGTGCTTTGAAGTCTGATGAAGTACATTTTCATTTTGTTATCTCTGTACACCACCACTATGGATTTTAAACAGAGCACTCCAGATGTGACTGAAGCTTACTTTTTCTACACTTGGGTAGCTTCGTGTGCTGTAGAATTAATTCAGTTTATCAGAAAACACTGTATTAACTGTAGAGATGGGGGGGGGGGGGGGTTGATACAGTTACGTATTGTGATTCGTTTGCATGACAATTGGAAATAATACATTGAATTTTCTCTATAAGGGTAGCTAAACGCTAAACGATTGTGTCTAAACTACTTTATGTGGTGGGAGTGAGTTTAATTAGAATTGTAAAAAAAATCTGGAAAAATATCAATTCGGGATATTTATCAAATCAGGAGTGTTAAATAATCACAATACAAATCAAAGTGGCACCTAGGAATCGTTGTAATATCCTATCACGTGATTCCTTTCCCTAATTAACTCAATTTTTGTTTACAGTCTCAAAAGTAACTGGACAGCTGATTTGATTATCAATTAAATGGCCAGTTATGGCCTATATCTTAATGATTTCATAACAAATTAAGAAGATAAAAGGAGTGGAGCTGATTTTAATTGTTGAATTTGCATTTGCTAGAGAATTCTAAATCCTCATACTGATTCAGTGGGCAGAAAATAAATCCATGTTGTCGAGGTGAGTCTAGTATGAAGACACACGTGCAACTAAATGACAAATCTGATACAGTGATGGTGGTTAAAAAATAGATTACTGAGTAAATTAATGAATGTTGTTGGAAATGTTCATCAAAAAAACAAAAAACGAACAATTGTTTTTTCTCGCACGTCATTTTAATGGAATTATTTCTAAATAAACGCTTCACAGGATTGGCACCATGTGACCTGATTAAACAGACAAGACCAACAGCAGTGACAACTGCTCGCTCTGACATGTTTGTTGATGTGAACCACATCTTTTTTTTTCTGCAGACATGATTTTCTCCTCTGTGTAGATATTTTATTTGCAGCTGTCAAAATGTAATGAGAAATAGTTTGCACAAGGTGGTATGACTTATGACCTTAAATGCAAACATATTTTAAGAAAAAAATATGGCACTTTTTTTTTTCTTTTAAGCCAGGTGCCTTTCATTTCCTCACCACAGATAAGCCATTTCCACTTTTTAGTGAGAAGTATTGAACATCACAATACCGTGTTAATTTCTGGCTGAAAAACTGCAAGGGTGAAGTCTAGATTGAAGACTTGCAGGAAGTCTGTGATTAAACTGCCCACGAGACGTCCTGCAAAGAATTAAATAAGAAGATAGCTGTGGTTAAAAAGTACTTTAATTAGAAAAAATATTGTGAAAATGTAACTTACCATCTTTAGTACTGAGACACTTTTTCAGATTCTCATTTACAAGTGGCGTTTTATTCTAGTGGGACCAAATGAGATGTAGCAGTTATTCAGAATCTTAAACATTCACAGTCATAAATATGTACATGGTAAATGATTGTCTGTGTTAAGTTACCTCCACTTTGTCTTGCTCCTCTAAGGCCAGAAATACAGCAGCTCGAAGCTCGGCCTGTACACAGATAGACAGACGCTAAATTCTTAAGCTGTGTATATACTATCAGCTGTGTATATCACCTGTATATATTGTAAGACATAAATCTGAATTGTAATTTCATACAGGAAACATAATACTGTATATCAACACATTAAACAAAAAAATTATCACCCTAAATTAATTCATCCTTAGCATTAAAATGGGCTCATAAAAAAGCTGAGATATTTATTATTTAAAAGAAAAAGAAAAAAAGGAAAAAATTATTTTTGTTAAAACTTCTATCGCTGACACTGACTCATTCATCTAGTTTCACAACTAACCAGAATTTCTTTATTTTGCCAAGTTTGTTGTGATGGTTTGTGCGCACATAAGACATGCCAAAAAAATAAATGAATAAAAAAAAAAGACATCTAACTAAGAGAAATGTAAAATAAAAATAGGATAACATAGTCAAAAATGTCATATAAATGTTAGAAGTATTGTTTATGTTCTGTACAGAATGATATAAAGGTTGTATGGTAGTGCAGCATCGCACAGTGCTGCAGAGGAGTTTGAAAGCAGGAAAAAAAGTTTAGCTCAGCATGCCGATCATTCCACCGGCAAGATTTAGTCCTTACTGAAAGATGTGCTTGCCTCATTTTTTTAACCTTATAATAGTGCTGGCCAGATAATCAAATATTATTTATATAATTAATTTTTATTTACTTTCTTGTTTTATTTCTGTTAATATTTTCCCCTCTCTGTGTGTTCAGGTTCTGTCCCCATAAAAACACAATGTGTGCATAGTCACATGACTACGGAAGCAACATGGAGAACTCTTTCATTAGAAAAAAAAATCCCAGGTTTAATAGTTTAATTTAATTAATTCGATATTTACAGTACAAATCTTGTAAGTAAACTATGATGGCATACATACATATAAACACACATACAGACCAAAAGTTTGGACACACCTTCTCATTCAAAGAGGTTCAATTTGTATTATGGCAAGAAAAAAGCAGCTAAGTAAAGAAAAACGAGTGGCCATCATTACTTTAAGAAATGAAGCTCAGTCAGTCGGAAAAATTGGGAAAACTTTGAAAGTGTCCGCAAGTGCAGTCACAAAAACCATCAAGCGCTACAAAGAAACTGGCTCACATGCGGACCGCCCCAGGAAAGGAAGACCAAGAGTTACCTCTGCTGCGGAGGATAAGTTCATCCGAGTCACCAGCCTCAGAAATCACAGGTTAACAGCAGCTCAGATCAGAGAGCAGGTCAATGCCACACAGAGTTCTAGCAGCAGACACATCTCTAGAACAACTGTTAAGAGGAGACTGTGTGAATCAGGCCTTCATGGTAGAATATCTGCTAGGAAACCACTGCTAAGGACAGGCAACAAGCAGAAGAGACTTGTTTGGGCTAAAGAACACAATAAAGAAAATTCTTTGAATGAGAAGATGTGTCCAAACTTTTGGTCTGTACTGTATACACGCGCACACGTTGCAGTTCCTTTATTATCCTGCAGGTGCTGCTCTAATCTATTCACACAGCACAACAAACTGTGTTGTAGGAGCAAATTTTTTGCCAAGTTTAATGTTTAGACTTGTAACAAAACCTGTAGGTTCCTGGTGATTTCCATCTTTTATCTCATTTTACCATCATTCAGCATTTTACCTGGAGTACGATAACAATCTAGATTTTATATTATATATAAAATGTAAAGTTTAACCTTGGATTGCAAGCACAATTTGTTCTGGAAGCATGATTGTAATCCAAGCAAATGTCCCCATAATGGAAACTCAAAATATAATGATGATTCGTTCCACAACCCAAAACTATTCACATGAAAATAATAAATAGAAAATATAAAGTAAAAATAAAACAAATTACCATGTACTTTGCCATTGAAAGACTGGTGTAACAACTGGAATCTTAAACAAGGAACCTCTCTAAGGACACTTGCTTTTGCCTCATTTTGAGGATTTCGCAGAAATGTGATGTTGCACTGCCATTAAATAGATCTTACACACTGCTACAGCATTTTTAACCTTTTTTTTCTTCACAGAGGCCATTATTGCAGTACAATTAGTAGTTACTATCAAGTTACCCGCAATCCAAGGTTTCACTGTATATATAATATAATCGTTTATTAATCATAATCAAGGGTAAAACGATGAATTAATCATGATATTGAGATCATCATAAAGAGGTGATGCAGCAGCGCTTTAGCCTTCATTCTGTCCGGCGCTCTCATCTGTTCATCTCATGTGCAGTGGTCATGAGAAAAAAATGCTCTTGCGTTTTCATTTTTAAGATCTAAGGCCAATATTTAAGATCCCTGAAACATCTGGGATCTGTCTGTTAAACCAAAGCAGCAAATGCTCCACTTCTTTGGGAATAACAAAACATACAGCACCATGCAACAAACTTACACCAGATTCGCAAAACATATGACGAGTACTTAAAAAAAATTTTATTAATTGTGTTAAGGGCAAGTTGTCACCTGCATTCGCCCAAACCTAGCCGTTAAAGGAGTTTGTTGATAAGCCGAGACCCTGGCTACTGTTTGTTGTCATTCACTCATCTAGCACACACAGTTAGCTATAGTTATACTTTAGCATTTACCTTCCCGCCATACCAACGCCAACACTGGGTGTTAAATATACTCATAAGAAACACAGATATAATCACCTTAATCTTGTTAAGAACGCCATTGTTTTCCAAATTTTGAATCAAAAGGTCTCTAAGCTCCGTATCTTCTTCTGTAGCAGACATCTTTAATTCCGGTCACGTGACAACTTTCTGCCCTCTGCCGGTGTTCCGGAGAATTAAACTCCCTGTTTCCCCTTCAGTGCGCATGTGCGAAATCTTGCTTGTCATCTTGAAAAGTTTTGCCTGATTTTGAAGCTGAATAAAAAGATTTGCTAAAAAAATATCTCTGTTTATTTGAATAATAATAATATTAATACATGTCAATGTTTTTGTGAGTACAATAAAATGTCTTATATTTGTGAATATTAATGTCTGTATCTCTCCCTCATGTCTATAATGTTTATATGTTGTTTACCATTGCATTTTGTTCCTGGGGTAATTAAATAAATAAATAAATAATAATATACTTACTGTCTATTTGCATTGTGTCTGAATTCCTAGTTCATTCATTCAATCATTCATTCATACATACATACACTTGCTATGCCGCTTTATCCTGTATACAGGGCCGCATACACCTGGAGCCTTTCCCGGGAGACTTAGGGCATGAGGCAGGGTACACCCTGGAAAGAGTGCCAATTCCATTTCAGGGCACAAACAAACACACACACACATACACACGCACAGACACACACACTATGGGCAATTTGGGAATGCCAGTTATTGTGTTATCAACAGGGAAAACATGCAAACGCCATACACACAGACCTGAGACAGAAATCGAACCCTTGACCTTGGAAGTGCGAGGCACAAAGCAGCGTTACAGAATAAAAAATAAATAAATATGGAAATGAGATTAAAAAGTGTGAGGAAATTTGAATAAATCATAATTATCACATTATTAGTAATATTAGTGTTGTTCTGTTCTGACCCCTACATACTGTAGTCATGTTCTGTACTAATGTGTCATTGACTCCTGTGCATGGCTTTCTGTAGGTTTTGGTTTTAGCATATTATTTTATTTGTTATGGTTTACTGATGCTCCACAGGATGTTCAAAGTTTTGAACTCCCATGTAATCTAACCCTGACTGTTCCCTTCCAGAACTTCGCCTCAGATTAGTTTGGATAGCAGCGTGATGTATAGCATGCTCTCTTACACAATCCGTACAACTAGGGCTGGAACCTGTGAGCTCCTTACAGTGAGCATGTGAACTCAGAAGCTCCATTTTTATACTGTTAATAAAAAATAATTTAAAGGCTGATTTTGACATAATGGACATAAGAATTCATGGGTTACCTAAAGATTCCAGTGCTTAGTCAGTCATTTAATTCAGTTCAATTCAGTTTTATTTAAATAGCGTCTTTAACAATGACAATGGTCTTTGTTGCAAAGCAGCTTTACGGAATCAAAAGAAAATTAGGGAAATTAGTAGAAACATGTGTGAGGAAATATGTATGAATCACAATGATCAGATTGTCCCTGATGAGCAACCCAAGAAAAAACAAGGAAAATATCTCTAAGATATCAATAGGAAGAAATCTTGAGACGAACCAGACACAACAGGGATCACATCCTCATTAGGGTCATAACGAATAGTAGGAATTGATCTGTTGTCATACTGAGTGTTAGGAGTCTGGACATTCAGTATAAGAGAAGAGATATGAAGTCCAGTTTTGTTATTGGAGGCTCAGGTACAAAACTGTTTGTATTGAATGACTGTCACAAGTCACACGCCATCAGAGAAATTTATCTGTGAGAAGTGTCTAAGACCATCTTCTTGGTCAAGTGAAACCATCCACAATTACCACACGCATCCCAAACAGACCACACAGAGATCTCTGACCAGAAGTGTAGCAGCGATTGTGGGCTTGCCCACAGTAAACCCACAAAACCTCCCTTTGGGTTAGTCCATGCAGGGCCCACAGTGGTTTTGCCGTTTTGGGGCCCAATGAGAGGTTTCTCTGTGGTAGCCCAAAGTGAAGTCCTCACTACTGCATGTTATTGATGTGGAGGTTTCTGTTGTGGTCTTATTCCTAGTTCACTTTGCTACAATATTAAATAAGAATCTGTGATAATTTTTCACAAAATCCTCTATATGAATGGAGAGATACATTGATCTAGCAACACTAACAGAAGCACTTTTTTATTATAGGTCAAGACGATCTCCTATTTAATTTTACGCCAATTTAATTTTACGCCATTTACTGTACTTTCTAGTTTTTGAGTGATCTGTTTTAAGGTGCATGTGTGATCTTTATACCAGGGAGCAATTATTTTTTAAATTTATTTATTTATTTATTTATTTATTTATTTATTTATTATAGTTTTAATTGGAGCTACATTATCTAAGGTATAATTGAGTGTTGACTCTAAGCATTTCGTCTCCTTGATCAAGTTCTGTGGGGTCCGGTGGCGATCCAGTCAAAGCTGATAACTCTGGGAGATTACATACTGTATAAAGATCTTTGCAGTAGTTGATATGAATGTACTTTTAATGTAGTATCACAGCACTGTATGTACATTATTATTATTAAGACAAACTTTAAACAAGATGAGACAGTGATCTGAGATGACTTCGAACTGTGGAAAAGCCACTATGTGTTTTCTAAATTTAATAAAAAGTTAGCAATAAAGGTAGCGTGTGATCAGCCTTATATTGTAAGTGCATGCTGCTATGCACTGATTTATTCCTATTGAATACAGAATAGACATAAATGCTGTATTCAGACAGTTTTCTGAATTCTTAAATAATCTTAAAATGATTATTTAAGTCTCCAGCAATAAATGCTTTGTCTACAGAAGTGACCAGGTTTGAGTGGAAATCCGCAAATTCAGAAAGAAATTTAAAAAATGCAGCTGGAGGTCCTAAAACAGACTTTCTGAGTCTTTCTACAATTTTTGTTTAGCTCTGAGAACACACACAGTCTCAATTTGGTGGAACCTGAGAGATGACTCTGTGCATCTAGCAGACGTTCACTTTAGCCTGTTTGTCTGGTCCCTGGTCTGGGCTTTGGGTAGTCACTGCACTACATGTGTGTGTGTGTGAGAAAAAAAAGGGAGAGAGAGATGGGCATCTACCTTTCTCTTGATTTCTTCCAGGACAAGAAACACTAGTCTAGTGTCTAATGTCTCTTATGTGCATTTTTTTAAACATCACACCTCATTTTCTCAAGAGCATCTCCTGAAAGTAGAAAATAAAAACCTGACAATGTGGGGTCACCAGATTTACAAGAGGAGTCAAGAGAGAAACTCACAATCTCCTCTTCTGTTTCATTCATTTAGTATACAAACCATTAGCGACTCAGCATGGTGGCTCAGCAGTTAGCACTGTTGCCTTGTACCTCCAGGGTTGGGGGAGTATAATTCTTGAAATTATCATTATAACCATATTGAGCAAGGTCATAGCAAGGTCAGATGTCTAAAATATGTTTTTCTATAATGACTTCCTACTTGTTTGTTAAACATAGATGTTACTGACTCGCTCATATTCAACAACTCATGGCCCCTTGCTTTTGTTTCGCTACGTTTTTTTGCCGTTGGTCTTCTTGCCAGCAGTTTGTCTTTGTCGTTAGTAGAATATCAGAAGAATGAGTGATTAAATGTTTGCAGTGTTTATATGGAATTATCACTGCAATCAGCGAATGAATTAGCATGTAGAATTAGAATTGCTCTAAGCAAGATCAAGGTCATAGCAAAGTCAAATGTGTGACATAGTTTTTCTTTAAAAACTTCCTTTATGTTTGACATAGATTTTAATCATTTTAAAATGAAATCAGTGTCAAGAAGGAGTAGACTACAGACCAGCCCTGTCAACTTTTTGTGGTTGAGTTCAACATGTATGTTCCTTATATTTTAACACTAAATCAAGGAATGCCTTTGTGGCAACACAAGTTTTATTGATTAAGAGATGTCAACACCAGCATAATAAAAATTGTACAAAGTTCACAATTTCAGAATGAAATATCACTGCAACTTGTGATCTTTAACATTTACAGTATCATATCAACCAAAAGTATCATATCAACCGAAATCATGCCATGTATTAAAAAAAAAAAAAGGGAAAAAAAGAGCTAAAGTTAGAGCGCAAGATAAGAAAAAGCCATGTTTCTTTTTCGAATATAAAATCCTGTTTTAAAATGATTCATTGAAGTCCTCTTCAAATGGTAACCTGATGAATTCACAATTAATAATAAGAAAAGTATTCTGCATTCAGGCATGTGATACTGTACTTAGTGTTTTTCTATTTAAATAGTTACAGATAACATTTTTTTTAATTAGATACTACAATATGTTCGAACAAAAGGTGAGCAGCAAAATTGTGCTTATTGTCCTTTTTCCTGCTGAATTAGTAATGAGAGGTTATGGAAGGAAAAGTTTGCTATCAGTCTATTAGAAGCGTTACTACATCGGCAGCTGCATACACAAAGCTTTGGAGAGAAGAGAAAGAAGCTGATCTGTTATCCTGTTTGAACGCATGATACATGAGGATGATTAGCACCTTGGCGTGAACTCTTTAAAAAATGCTGTGCTAGCCTATAATGAGTAAAGAAAAGAGCTAAGTATAGTGGTGACAGCATGGTAACCTGATGTATTTTATGAAGATCATGCTTAGTATACACAACCGACTCTTAAACCACTAAACTGAAGCATTAATACGATACTGCTTAATGCCAGCATGTGTTATCAATATTAAAAAAAAAAAAAAAAAAAAAAAAAAAAAAAGGGTGGGGGGGGGGTGGGGGGGACATGCTCGGGGAGTTTAATATGTTGAGGTCAAGTGCATTTCTGTCTACAACTCTTGAGTGCACGTATATTTCCATATGCATCGTGAAGACGTTTCGACTGGCCGTGCCAGTAAAGAGTTCTGCTCGCTCTGGAACCGATTGCTCTTATAGTCATCCATCAACGGTTAATTGAGGATTTTAGGCCTGTACAACATGCCATTGTCCAAGTTATTAAAAAGCTTCTGTAAAACCTTACTCAGGTTTCCGTGATTCTCAGACTTTAAAGTGCTTCGGATTCACCGTAGACAAAACCCAAGAAAATCAAGAATGTGATAATAAAATACAGATTTCCACAAATGTAATAAATACTGCCCTTGGTACATGGTACTCTGGAAATGACATAACCGTAATGCTTATGTCTGCACATAACACTGACAGAGAAAGATGTCACGTGCTTTGCATCTGATTTTGATATACAGTTTTTTTTTCTTTTTGTTTGTTTGTTTTTGTTTTTTGTTTTTTTTTTCTACATGATAATGCATAAGATCGATATAGCGATGAATTGGACAGTGACGTTAACCCTGTAAGTCCAGCACATACTTATTCCAACATTCACAAACAAAGGAACTCTCTGCAAAAACATTTTCCACACAATTCAAGCTCCTGGGCACCTGCGTGTGTGTAGAACATCAAAACATGGAAACAAAGGTGTCCCTGTGCAAACAGAACATGAGGAATGTAAAATCATAATTACAACACGTACGCATCCATCCGTTTGGATTCGATCACTCATGTGTAAACTGTAAAACATGGTTGTAGTAAAAGATTTATATAAAACTCAATACTTTACATTTAGTAAAAAGATTAATCAGTTTCCTGTGATGTTTATAATAAGAAATTGCATATACCCGAACATTTGCATCCCATATCTAAATAAATGATTGATTCATTGTCATATATTGCTGATATGCTATTTTACTACCTACTTATATATTTTTTTATGATCATACTGTAAAGTCCTAATTTATGCTGGATTGTCTCCTTAATATTTTCCATAGTGACTGGAATTAACCGAATGGGAATAACATTTGAAGAATATACAAGATGAATGGTTGAAGATATGAAATACTTCTCTCACAATCTTGGGATTTTACACCAATGGGTTTCCGTGTCATGATGTTTCACAAAATTGTACTTTTTTTTCTTCATATATCTGTTTTTCTCCATTTTTTTTTTAAAGTTTTTGAAAATGAAGGACCAACATGTATACTTCATTAGAGTGCCCACGTAGACCGCCGCGAAACGTTTTCTGAACACAATGACAAACCTCTGTAAAATTCTTTCATATTATAAAAAAAGGGAAAAAAAAACTTTTAACATACATTAAACACCCTACACTGTACGCATCGACTTCCTCTTATTTTTAAAAGGAAAAGCTTATGTTAGCTGATTGCCCTTGACAGTTCCCGCATACCACATTTTCAACACTTTTCCTTCTCGTCGTTAAGCTTTTTAAACCAATGAATGTTTTTTTTTTTGTTTACAAGTAATAAATACATATACACTAAAATGTGCATACATTAGCAGCTATAAACAGTACATCACATTATGTCAGGTCATATGAAAAAATGTACAAAACATGAATGTTCCTCAAAACATTTGCCATTGGTAATTATCGTTAAAGCAAGGCAACAAATAATTTATGTATTTTTTCCCCTCAAAAGCATAACAGAATCATAAGTAATGAAAGATAATACAATAAATTACAGCAGCAAAAATCATAATCATTATCCATACTTTTTACATTGTTTTTTTCCTCCCCCCCCCTTGTTTTCTTTTCTTTCTTTTTGCTTATCATTGCTTGCTTAGCGCAAGCCCTTAAAAAAAAAAAAAAAAAACGAGGCAGTGGCTCAGGGAGCTACACTTGGATGCCCTGCACAGCTTGTTTGATGTTCTCCAGCAGGGCTTTGTTCTCAGGGCTCTGGTACTGGTCCTGATGCGTGTACATATCTGTCAAAGTGCTCACGTAACTGTCAAAATTTTGCTCGTTCATCGGCTCCTGTGGAACAGATTGGAATCAATGAAAGCCAACGAAGGGAGAAGTTTTGTTTCTTTTTGAAGTATTTGTTGTAGAACAAACAAGAGACAGGGAAGTGGTATGTCTTAGGAAAGGATCGTTCTGTGCATCATCAACTGCACGGGGCAAATCTAACAAAGAAACTATGAGATTTCTAAACTGTCCTGGATACTCCGTACATCATGAGATGGACAAACAAACAAACAAACAAACAAACAAACAAAATACAAAAACATGTATTATGAGTGCATGCCTTATGGTGAATGTCATGCATATGAATGTATCAGCACTGATACTAATGAAAGAAAAAAAACACAAATTGCAGGTCCATGAAAGGCAAGAGTATCAACAAGCACCAGCTATTTAAATATCTGGTTTATAACTTATTAGAAAACAAGTCAATATGGCTCAAGGTGTAACTCCTACTGTATGTCAGCAATAATCTACTGTATACACTTTACTATTATTCTGTGACTGCTTTTTCAACTCTCATGAAGAAACACATATTGTGATATACTATATATACACACCACAGTGGGCGTAACGGAGAAAAGGAGGGCTATAAGGAAAAAAAAATAATAGGAGTAATAAAAGGATAAAGTTAGACTGTGGAAAATGAATGTCTTACTCTGTGGGGCATCTGTAAACAGCAGTAATTTTTAACAGGGGCCTCTTTCAGTGGCACCGGTTTCTACAGGGGAGAGGTGTAGAGAGAATACTATTAGCTGGACACATAGTTCTTCTTCTTCTTTTTTTTTTCTTTTCTTCCCCCCAAATGCTGAAGATCTCAACGAATGGTGTTTGTATACTTTACAAGAATGGAGAAAAGGTGAACGTGCACTTGAGAAACACAGTGGCCCTTATTCGTCAAAGTTGCATTAAAAAAAAAAAACTTAAAAAAAAAAACCTTTTTGTAGATTTGTGAAGAAGGACGCAAACAAATTTAAGTCTGATTCATGAAAGAGACATATAAGATCGAAACAGGTGGTGATGAATCAGCTTCAGCTCCAGGGATGCAAACTCCTGCCCACTTATTTACATACTGTATACAAATAATATGACCTTTTCTAACCTCACATAGCTAATATCTAATTCGTATGAAACACACCCTACCTATATATGTATATACTGTATATCTCTGCAGTATTACCACTCTATTAGGGAGAGTTTCTTCCTGATAGGCATTACTTATGGGTGTGATACTTAGGGATGGAGCTTTGAAACGCAGCTACATTAACATTACAGCATTTGGCAGACGACCCATTTTATCTCATTATACACCTGATACAATTTCCCTTTGGGCTTAACACAGTACTTTCTCTCTCTTTATCCATCCATCCATCCATCCATCCATCCATCCATCCATCCATCCATCCATCCATCCATCAATCCATCCATCTAACAGTTGAGGATTAAGGGCCTTGCTTAAGGGCCCAACTTGGTGAATTTGCCCTAACCACTGATCTACCCTTGTTTCCTGGGCATCAGCCGCTACCACGTACCATGCTGATGGAGGTCCTTTCTGAGCCCCTTCTCCAGTTAGTCTGAAGATGAGTTTCTTCTATTGTGGCATACATTATCATTTTTCCCCACCAATGACTGACAAGAGGGATGAGTTATGTATAACTGTGGTTTTATGAAGTCAGGATCGCTATTACTCAATTAAACTAATAAAGATCCATTTCGTTCTTAATACCAAGCATTTCAGTAAAAGGATCCAGTGCATGCAACTGTTAGTAACAAAATGTGATTGTCTAATGATACTTTTCTTATATTTTAACAATTGTTATACTATTGATAGTGGAGTTGATTAACTGCAAATAAAGCATTTTCCAGGTTGTAAAAAAAAAATAATAATAATACAGGTACACCAAAGCAGACCGACGGATCAATAAAGATTAATAGATCGGGTTCCAATTAATGAAATTCGCACACAACTTTGAGGAATAAGGGTCTATGTATCCAAGTTCGCCTCGGCCTCCTAATGGAGAATGTAGAGAATTAGAAACAGCACAGAAACAGCCAACAATCATCCAATGCAGGTGAGATGTGAAGGGTGCCGAGATTTATCGGCTCGAATCCCATTTCGCCCGAGGTGAAGGTGGAGAACTGAGGAGCCATATTCAGAAAGGACATGTTTCAGTTGTTTAGCAACATGGCCGGCATTAGAAACAGGGATTGTCCAATCCCACCCTGTCTTGGGGAGAATATGAAGCGCCATGAGCAGATAATGCATGAGTGTGTTGCCAGCGCATTCGAAGCCATGTTTTTACTCAACTGAAAGACAGTCATTTGAGGTGTGAGTTTGTTTTCATAGAATGATCAGTAAGAAAAAGTGACCTAAGCACAGAAGCATATGGAGCTGGGACGAACTCAACAACATACATAAAGAAGCAGATGGCAGAAAGTCAGCTGTATCAGTGACCCATTACACACAAACAACCTCCACAGCTGTGCGCGGTTTAGGTTTAGGCGAGTTATTAATAAGGGTTTTCCTTTTTATATCCTCTAGCATTGGCGTTTTTACATCCGAGTTATTTCTGGACAATCTGATCTCAAAGTGCCTGGTGTAGTGTGTAGGTGATAAGCTGTCTGTCTGTCTCGTACCATATGAGGGAGCTGGATGTTGGCCAGGCTGTTGATGAGCGACTGGCTGAGGTTAGCCAGCTCATGCAGCAGTGAGTCATTCTGCTGCTCAATGGCCTTGTTCTCCTCCTCCATGGACTTCAGGTTAGTCTCCATGGTGGTGATCTGGGTAACGAAGAAAGAAGGTTTGCTAAGACTACAGACAGACGTCTTTGAAACAGGTTCAAAAAGAACGAATTGAGAAATAATACAGATAAACAACAAAAAAAAAAAACATACCTGTGTCCTAAGTTTAATCATGTCTGACTCTACTTGATTGTTCGATTCATTAAGGTCTTTGATTTCTTCATCCAGCTGTTTGATTTCTTCATCGTTCTCAATTCCTAAACAAAAGGGATGAGGCAATGAGAATAGTTTCATGCACACCAATGATACAACCATCACGCTGATTTATGACGACACTATCCGGCTGAGAGATGTTACGATTCATTTCAAAAGCTGTACCTTTGCTCGCACGCTGCTTGATCGTAAGCATTTCGACCCCAGTCATTCGTGCTTTCTTCATGGCTGAAGTGGCACGGGGACAGCCAGAAAGACTGGACAGACAAACACACACACATATATATATATATATATATATGTGCTTTATTTACAGAAATATTTCATGCTTCCTCAGAATCCAAGAAAAAGCCCGTGTCCACATTCCGTCTCCCTTTTCAGACGAACCTCCGGTGCGTGAGGAAGCTGCCGCTGACGTGGCCCGAGCCGTCACACCCGGGTGTGGGACAGGTCATGCCATCGGTCTTCCCAGACTTCCACGGAAACGGCGCTCCGTTCACGAAACCATCCTTTTGACGCTTTGCAGCCAGTGGGCAGCCAGATGCGCTGCGATGAGACGCGTACTTCCCAGTCACATGACCCTGACCATCACATCCAGGCACGGGACACCTGCGATATACAGTAGGACTCTGAATATCATGCTGACTTAAAAAAAATGAAATAAATAAATACATTTTATCACAAACGGGGCGTGACATGTCTTGAAATGCATTCAGTCTTACTGTAATTGAAGACCTACTTAATTGGTTCCTGATCATCCTTGTCCTCTTTGTTATGTATGATTTTAATTCCACTCTTCTTCGCTCTGGGACAACCTGACAAACTATAACAGAGAAAATGTCTTTTTTTATTATTTGCATTACTGTTTACATTCTGGAACTTTCATTATTAGAATATAGAGGCAAATCAAGAGACATTGGCACCCTTAGGTAAAATTAAGAATGCATGCAGCGAGCTCGAACAATATCCAAACCGTACAGTATATATACATAATCATATATTATGTTTTAATATGAAATACAAGGCATAAACACAGCTTTGGAATGCGTGTGTGAGAGATGGTGGCCGGTCGCAGGTGAATGCCGCTGTGACTACCGTTTGTTCATGTGGTAGGTGCGGAACTGAATTATGCATTAACAGATGGGCCGTGTGTCTGATCATGACAGGACTGTAGACAGGATGTCACGATAGAATAATAGACCTCGTAATGAAACAGATCCGATCGATCCGTCGCCTTTTTTTCCCCCGTGCAAATGTACAATCGTGCATGTGTCAAACCTAGAAAGTTAAACCTCTATGTTTCATTAACTTTCGCAAAAGTCGACTGACTGCAAATACACTAGACTGTTGTTGTCAAGAACAAAGAGTTTGTACTGATATTTGTCCTAGAGGTAGGCTTCACGTTCCACAACAGCCATGAGGAAGCTCTTATGACTAAGATTATCAAGAACCGACTGCTCCTGAATGGCTACAAGTGTACGCTTGTATTCGTGTGTGTGTGTGTGTGTGTGTGTGTGTGTGTGTGTGTGTGTGTGTGTGTGTGTGTGTGTGTGTGTGTGTGTTCGTGTGGTTACCTCCTATGTGAGGCATAGTTGCCTGTAATGTGCCCAGAGCCATCGCACCCTGGAGTAGGACACCTGTAACAAGCATGAGCAAGCATGCAGTGAGAACTTCTACTCGACACAGACGTACACCAAATGACTTAAGCGTGATTTCCCAAAGACTTACTTTAAATCCTGCGAGTTTGTCGTCATCATACTACGCATTCCTTTATCAGCTAACTGGCAGCTAGAGAGTCTGGGGTGAAAATGCATTTTAGAGTTAATGGACAAAAAAAGTCCAAATGCTAATTATATGGCAAGTTTAAAAAACATTCTCATAAAGCCTTAATTAGTTGAAAGGTGTAAAGTTTGTCTTCTTACGTGAGGAGTTCCTTCTTGCTTTCTTTGCATGGAGCATATTTATGTTTAGGGCTAGGTAGGGACACCTCACCCGGGTACTGCTGATTCTCCAGCAACTCCTGGAAAGGGTCCAGCTCATCCTATCATGGCCATAAAAAAAAGAAAAAAAAATTCGATAAACACTTATAAATAATAATGTACAGTATATGGATCAATCCCAGGGTTGTATTAAATTACAGTCAGTTGGGAGGCGTCATTTAAAATCCTTTTCAGTCAAGGGCTACGTATGAAAAAAATAATAATTCACTCGATTGAATTTGCTCGATTAAATGTCTTCGATACTAAAGTTTCAATTAACTTCGAAGTTGGAAATAAAAATCAAGGTGCTGAGAACACTCAGCATGCACTTCTAGTCTCTGCCACTAGATGTCTCTAAAGGTCTTTAGGTGGAATGGTGCCTCTGGATTTTATTTTTCCCAGACACAAACCATATGTCAAAATGTAAAATATGACATATATCTCATATCTGTTTTATCTGCTGCCCCATTAAAACCTGAGAGATTACTCTCGTCCCCTAAAGTGCTTAGTATACGGCAGCCAACTAAACACTAGCAGATCTTGCTCTACCATCCATCTGTATAAACTCCAATAAAGCAGCACTGCTCCCAGGTGGGATCTGGAGGCTGTACCTCTTTATGGTCTTCGTCCAGGCTCTTAATCTTGGTGTAGTCCACTGGCAGGTCCCAGCAGTCTGGGCTCATCTGGTAGCAGCGGCTGTTGAGCAGTGCTTGCCGTTGAGGGGACATTGGCTGCAGCGGTGTGAGCACCGTGCCCTCACCCATGCCCCCTGCACGACCCACACTCAGCTCCAGAGTCCCACTCTCCTCCACCTCCTGCTCCTCTGGACTCTGGACAAGAGAACGCAGCAGACCAAAAAATAAAATAAAATAAATAAAAAACACGCAGAAGAATGAAAGAAGGGAAGACAAGGGAAGGGAACAGAGGAATCGAGAACCGGAGAAGAAATGGAGAAAAAGAGAGGAGAGTGGGAGGAGAGAATAAGAGAGGAGAGGAGTGATGTGAAGTGATGTTAAGTTGAAGATTGGAGGAGAGAGGCGAGAAAGAAAGGCGAGGACGGTAAGATGAGACAATAGAAAAAGAGATTTGAAGCAAGGAGAAATGGAAATGTACATATAATAAGACAGAAATAAAAAGGCATTAATTTAATAATGTAAAGATGTAATATATAGATAAGATAACAGGGAGATAGTGAAAAGGATGGAGAACAGAGGAGAAAGGAGATAAAAGGATGGAGAAGAGCAAGAAAAAGAAATGTAGATAAAAATTAAATATAAAAAAAATAGGAATGGTAAAGAGGTGATATATATATATATATGAATCATTAAATAAGAAGAAAATAAAGAAAGGTAAATGAAATGAAAAAAAAAATGAAGAGCATGATCTTGCACCATTCCCTGTCCCCTACAACTCCATGTCTAATGTCTCAGCGCTCAATCTGAGTCATCCTGCTCTTAGCTTTCTCTAGACTACAGCGAGCTCCTGTGTCCTAAGAGAGAGGTCACACCCTTCCTACTGAGCCCAATAAGAAACAGGCCAAGCCTGGACCAGGGCTGTAAGCACCATCGATCTAACCTGTCTCATCCTGAGAAAGAGTGAGAAACAGATGGATTGAGAGATAAGAGAACGAGAGCGAGAGGGAGAGAGAGAGGGAGAATTAAAAGATGGCAGATGTAAAAGGAGGAAAAGACAGAAGAAGAAGAAAAGAAAACCAGGCTGATTCTGCAGCGGCTCTGTTTCAGCGGTCGGATGCTGCTTCTCACCCTGTGTATTATCTCTGCATTCGTTGTGTCAGTAAAGGAATCAAGAGCTGTTCATCACACAGTGGAGCTCAATGTGGCATGAAAAAACCACACCTTTTACGACAAGTCGAGCTCTAAACTAACGCTGCATGGAAAGGAGAGTAACTCTGAATAACTCACAGGCATGGAAATTAATTTATCATGCAGTCAGAGCAACACAGAAAAGTCCTTGTGTGTGAAATAAAGAGCAGGTCAGAGGTGCTAAAAGAAGGCTATATCGATAAAAAAGAAAAGTACAGAAACAGAGGAGTACTAAATCAAAACCCGGGTAGAGAACCCTGTGTGTGTGCGCGTATGAGAACAGGTGCTAGGGGCTCACCTGTGCGAGAAGCTCGGGGCCTTTGGCGCTCAGGCTCTGGGGCATCTCCCGGCAGCGCGTGGACAGGTTGAGGATGGCCGTGGCGGCCATATGAGCGGCCTCCATGTCGTGCGTGTAGTCGAAGCTGCTCTTGCTGCAGGTGCTGCTGGCGCTGCTTCCTCCTCCTTCTCCTCCTCCTCCTCCTCTCCCTCCTCTTCCTCCCCCACAGCTCAGGCTACTGCCACTGCTGCTGGGAGCGTAGCTGCTCGTCGTACTGCTGGCCGGACTCGAGGTCTTACAGTACCGCTTGGCTGTCAAAAACACACGCGCGTGCACGCGCAAGCATAAATTTACCGTCATACACAGTAAGCAGAATGGTGACATATAAGTTATGACAGATGGCATAAAAAACAAAATGCATGTATATGGAGTTAAAGCAAAGTTGGAAAAGGAGTGAACAACAGATGAATAGATGGGTAGATAGGTAGACACCTACAAGACTCGCTTATTGGATGATCTGATGTTCCATGATAAATGCTGAGAGCAAATGAGTCTGAGAGAGAGAGAGAGAGAGAGAGAGAGAGATAGAGAGAAAGAAAGAAAGAGAAAGAGAGAAAGAAAGAAATTTACATTTACATTTACATCATACACAGGATTAAACCTTCAATAAAATGTGGTACTACAATGTTTTCACATGCAATACAAACAGCTCTGAAAAAGGGAGCTGTCCAGCATGATGATGGTTTCGTATTTCTCTGTAGATCAGATCTCTGAACACTCTGGACTAAGCACACGAATATGTCTTTAATTATGTGTGGCAAAGTGGCTTAGTGGTCTTAGCCACACATCTCTTCACACCACGGGGTAGGTTGTGTGTTCTCCCTGTGCTTGGTGTTTTATCTTTCTGATTCATCCCACAGTCCAAATACATGCAGGGTATTTTCAAATTGCATCTAGATTGCGAGTGAGTCTGTGCGTATGCTTGTGTGCCCAGGGATGGATTGGCACTCGGTCCAGGGTGTATCCCACCTAGTGCCCCAAGTCCCCTGGAAGAGGCTCCAAGCCTTCTGCGACCCTGTGCAGGATAAGCGGTATAGAGAATAAGTGAGAGTGACTGACTGAGTCTTTAATTATCTCCGCTGACGGTGGTACTGATGATTCAGTGCTACTGTATAGCACAGGTTATTCGTACTTGCATATTGATATTAAGTTTGAAATGTTCATGTGTACTTGCAGTCTTGCATGACTTGATTGAGCTATTTTTTGTTTGTTTGTTTCTGAAGGCCAGAAAACATTTTTTTTACGAACCCAAACTCCTCCATTGTCTTTTCATTCAATAAGAACTTGCACTGGTATAAAAAAAGAATGACCTACACTGATTATTTTAGAATAATGCCTTCACTGCTGCTTGCCAAATATTTGGATATTTTCAACCTTGAGGCAAAGCAAACACTACAGCGAGAATCTTTTATGGGGAAAAAAAAACAAGAATCTACATACAGTAAGTTAAGAGTGTTCAGTGCTGATGGTTGAAATTTGCCTCTTTTTGATTAAAAAAAAAAATTGTCAGATTGATTTTTTTTTTCAACTCCCAGCTGTTACTTTCAGAAAAGAAAACCTCCAGAAATGACAAAGTTTAATCAGGTTGCTCTCACCATCGTATCCTCTTGGTGAAGTGTCTCGTCCGTGGCTCTTCTGCGCGAGCGTGCGCTTGCTGTAGGCGTGAGGCTGGCCGTCGTAGCCACCTCCGTAGTCAAAGCTGGTCTTGGAATACTTCTCCAGTTCCTTAGCTAGATTGGAGCGGGGCGTGCTGGTGGAGACGTTATTTTTGTAACCGTACTGTGGGATCTCCAACTGTTTCACAAAGCACATAGGCCTGGAAGATAATCATCGACACAGGCGGGAGAGGAAAACCCAGCCTGGGCATCAACGGAACTAGCACAAAATCTAATTATCTCTGAGACGCTGCTATGAATTTATGATAACACTTCGGTGTTGCACACCTACTCTGAATCTGAGCGTCAACCGGATGATTCCGTGCATCATTCCGCAGTAAACACGTCATCATATTGAAGCATAATGCCCTGATTATTATTATCAACCATATAATATAAACTACACTGACCTACTTCAAAAATTCTCAAAAGTATTTTCGGAGCATCTCTATGTCAATGCATCAACTTTAGTGTATTCTTTTACTTGTATATATGTGTGTACTATCTACTGTAACTCCATATTTATTCTGTCCACTTCATAACCAAATATAGATTTCAAATAAAACTATTTGGAGCTATTTTGAGATTTAAAAAAAAATCCATAGAGATTACTTTAACACAATCTCACATATAAAATGTGTTCTTCAGTAGTGCATTTTTTCTTGTTTTAAGATTGCTGTTTCAAAAGTATTGACACCTCTGATTTTCTTAGTCTTCTTTCCCATTCTTTTTACTCACCAAAGGGGCAGAATGCTCATATCTTCCTCTTCCTGGCAAATTAGCTCTTATGGGGATTTTTATATATATATATATATTGTTTACCTGTCATCATGTTTAATGATATTTTACATGCTAATGTATTTGTTTTAAATTTATATATTATAATCTAAAATCTGCAGCTCAATCACTATTTGTCTATGTTGTGCAGAAATCTCCCGAATCCATATGATAATATATAATAGAGATTTTTTTTTACATCTGTTCACCCTTATATTATACCACAGAAAAGCCTGAAAGAACATAATTTTTAATGATATAAGTTTAAATTTAATGAATTTGCAGTCAAAATATGTCTTTTGCTGTTTCATCAGTTTAATTGAAAAGATCTATTATTAAACAGAAGTTTGTATAAGATAAAAAAAATGTAATGCTTGCATTCTTGAAAGGTGCCATTATATGCCATGTATATGGTATATGTGTGTGTAAGAGTGTCTGATTGATTACAGTCCTGGGTGAGAGTGCAGTCGTACCTCAGCACGCGGTCAGATGCTTGATTGGACTTTGGTCCGTCACTTGATTGGTGCTTCTCCTGAACCTTAGCAATCTTCTCAGCCGCTGCTATAGGACATCCTGAGAGACTGCAACACCAGGAAGACAAAAGTTTCATTGGTACTGTAGCACACCACACACACACGCGCACACACACACACACACACACACACACACACACACACACACACACACACACACACACACACACACACACACACACACACACACACAACCCGAACGCACATTCACATAAACACCCACATGACTACAAAGGCTTGCGCCAGTCACCATACCCTACTGCTTCCACTGTATGCAGGAACACTGTATGCGTGGGTGAACACTAAGAAAATATGCATATATGAATTATGCATGTTCTATCTATAGCATGAGGCTCAGCGGTACACTTATTTGGGCTTTTGTGATTGTCTGGCTTCAGTGAGATCCTGCCAACCGCAGCGCTGCCACACAGAGCTACAACACGAACAACAATCCTTCTCTCACATTCTGCTTTCCTCATCTCACTTTTTCATTTCTCTCCTTATATCCCTTTGCCTGCTTTTACAGTGCATTTTTTTTTATCATAACACACATACACACGTCAGCCTATTCTTAAAAATAAACATCTGTAGAAGAAATGAGGATAGACTCTCTAAACTATACCGTACAGTTCTGCATACTTTCTGAATTAGTTGAAAAAAAAATCGACTGGTAGACAGAAGGATCGCCGTCAATATGGCCGAGTTGCTATGACAACTGAGAGAGGCACGGCAGCTACATATACATACTATGCCATATACTATGCCTCGTCTATACATATATATATATATATATATATATATATATATATATATATATATATATATATATGTATGTATGTGTGTGTGTGTTTTATTTCCTTTTTTATGTTTTTTCTATCTATCTTCTTTTTTCCATATTTCAACCTGTTTAATGCTGGCACTGTGGGTGTGAGCCTGTCCCACAGGACCTGTTCCATATAACATGGCCTGCAGCGGCTGTGAGTGTGAGCCTGTGTCTGCTAGATCGGGAGATCACAGCTGTACGCATGATTAGGAGACATGCACCTGAGCTGTGTGTATGTGTGTGTGTGTGGGTGTGTGGGCCAGTACACAGAGGAGATTGTACAATTCTCCTTAATGCAGCTTAATAATGCATAAAACTGTCAAATCGTCTATAACCAGTATATCATTACCATAAAGAACGCCATTAATTATTAAAAAAACAATGCATGCCTTACAGTTTGTGAACCATATCATAGGTTTGTGCCACAATGCGTTACCATTTTTGCTCTTAATAAATCGTTTGCAATAGTTATAATTTGTGAAGCTTAATAACTGAATTAGAAACAATGGCCTAGCCTTGAAGCTTTTAAATCGAGGCATGCAATGTCACCTTTCTCAGCAAGTCTTAGACAGCGTGACACCGACGCACAAACCTATCCATTCATTCACACCTCCGCTCAAACAGCAGTCTTTCCTAATGTCCAGACCAACGGTTTCAAACAGCCTGAGCCTGTAATAGCACTTAAACCAACAGCGCTTCCAGATCCTTCAGCCCTTCAGGTGCACTGACTCACCTGCGGTGCGAGTTCCTGTTGCTATTAACGTGGCCGCGTCCCGAGCAGCCAGGCGTCGGGCACTTTAGAACATTCTCATGCATTGCAAGAACTTTGGAAAGACAGGAGAAGACAGGAGAAGGCCAGAGACAGTGAAGGTTAGGAGCATTTTGAACGAGGTGGAACGAAGAGCTTGCCTTCAAATTAGACTGAATGAGTTTCATTTAGCTGTTGACATACAATAATGTTCATAATATAAAGATATATAAGTCAGGCCATGCAGAAAAAAAGAGGAGAGCATGCAGCTAGCTGCAGAGAGGTGTTAGCACGTTAGTAGCATGCAAGTTTCTCACGCTAAAGGCAAACTCAAAACATGCTAATAAAGAATTTTAGATGAATCATTTTAAAGATATGATGAGAACAAATCGATTTTCCCTTAAAGAAGTGAAAGTTCACCAATTTTTCAAAAGAAATATTTACTCATGTGTATGTTACAGTGTGCAATCAGGTTTATGACTGGAATTAGCTCAAAATGTTTAGCCTTATTTACAGTACCTGTTAAATGAGTATTTGGTATTTGGTATAGACAAAGGTTGTACCTTGTACCTTGTAAAGGTACTATAGCATAGAAAAATTATTCTGGATTGCAAGCGCTAATATTTATTTTTCTAACAAAGCAGTTTTCATGTAACATTACCTAGCATTAGCTATACCTACTGTACATCCTGTAGCTGCGTTCACTAATATGTTCAATTATTTGTAATTAGTTAATTATAACTAATTATAAACTAGTTATAACTATTATATAAATACAGTAAATTATAATACATTAGTTGTAATTTATTATAAATTAAATACACTAAATACTAAATTAAGGTAATGATTTCTTGGTTATACTGTATGTTACCATTAACTTAATTTTCAGAATTCTTTGGAGAAATCAAGAGGGATGAAGCAGGGAGTCTGCTGCATGAAAAATCGCACTATTTGAAGGGTATTTCAGATGGAGCATTAACACACACACACACACACACACACACACACACACACACACACACACACACACACACACACACTTCTGGAGAGGCATGAGACCTATGTTAACTTGTTTAAGAAATAGTAAAATATGACACCTTTAAGCAAACACCCATAATCATCCTCATCCTCAAGGATTATGCGTATTTTTGAAGAATTGGTTGAACTTTACCGTTAACTCGTGCAATTACACATTTGAGCCGATTCACGAATATAAAATAGTCAGTAAATGGTAAGCCATTATCAAGCACTCACAACATCATTTTCCTTAAAAGTACATACTCATGTTTAATCTAATCATTAGATGATTAGGCTTGTGATGTGTCCTGCGATTCCCTCAATTCCCTTCCCAACGGATGCATCAGCAACACCCAGACATGCACATACTGTACATCCAATTCAAAGGAAAAACAGACACACCCACAAGGTGCTTTCTTGCAGTCACACTTTTCATTTGTGAACAGACATGGACGGGAACTGAACAGCAGCACGCACATTACCAATTTCAGGCAACAAGCACATCAAATAAAAAAGCACCCCCATACTACGGAGGCGTGACTGCACCCAGGATTATTAAAGCAATGGACCTTTTTCACACAGAATCTGTTGTTATATTTGTTAGTGATTGGTAATGTTGTGGTTGCTATTTTAAACATTATTTCGCTACTGAACTGAATAAATGACAGTAAACTAACTAGATTAATTGTTCAGCTGTTCTCGTCAGGGGGTCACTGCATCCCTTCCTGATGCAACCCTTCTATTTGATTGGGACCGGCACTGCATCCCATGGCTGGGGTTTGGGCACTGGCTCGGAATCGAACCCGGGCCTTCCTAGTGGCAGTTCAGAAACCTACAACTGAGCCACCAAAAAAACTAAGGTAGCTTTTTAAATCTTCTGGCATAGTTGCTAATGAAAAAGCCAATAAGAGTAGCAACAATTTGAGCATGTGCAGGAATGTCAGATGTCACATGATCAAATATACTATGGGAACATCCCACAAACATTGCTAGCTTTTCTGAGTTTGTTCCACACAAAGTTTGTAGTGGGTTTGTCAAAAACGTTTTGCTCTACACCTGATATTCTGTCCATTCAAATCGACAGGGTATATCTTTCACGGACAGTGTTTTTTCCTTCAAATGCTATCTATCTGTGTCTTATGTGTACGGACTTATGCTTCTGCTTAGCTCACTCTCAATGTTGAGATGCTCACTCTCATCCCAGCAAATTTCTCAAATCCATTTCTTTCTCAAAAACACATCAGTGCAAAATGAGTGAAAGCTCAAGTGCCCATATTTACATGAGTTATTTGTGCATCGAGGGACATCGCAGTGACTGCGATTATATTTATCTCGCTGGAAGTTTTGAAACGCTACTAATTACGCCGCTGTATTCGTAAACACAGAACTGTGAAAAAGGTCCATGAATGAGCCGCAGCACGTCCTGGCTGTTCTTACTTTCTGGTGGTACGCGGTCTTTGTGAGGGCAGCCAGACAGACTTCTGTGGTGTGGGTACAGGCCTGTGACGTGGCCCGTGCCATCACACCCTGGGGTGGGGCACTTGCTCTCTTTTTTCTCACCTCTTGATGGATCTGTAGAATAAAAAAGAGCATTTCCACAGTCTCAGCAATGTTGGAACCATTTTTTGAGAAAGAGTGCTGATTTTTTCCCCTTTGTCTTTGTTTGGATGCGTTCATTAAAAAAATACTATAATTTTTAAATACAAAAGTTGTATTTCGGCCTGATTTATTAATTTCTGATTGGACAAAGCAGAGGCATTCCGCGAGTGGGGATCTCCCAGTACAACCCCACTCGGAGTCACCCCATGTTGGATAATCTTTAACCGTTGAATTAAAGGACATCAACATTCCATTCATTCAGTGTGAGCAAGCTGGACTACAGGCAGCGGTTTTGAATTGAATCGACAATCATCGAGTCAGCAAATACATTAGTGGGAATGTACTGTATGACTTAACGTGGAATGTTGCCTTCACTTAAGTTTACAAATTAATGCACAAACTGCTTCTCAATCAAGTGAAGAAAGTGTTCATGCTTTGCAACTTTGGACTCTAACCCCTATATGAACAATTTAAAATTGGAATGCACAAATATAAAAACGCAGTATGTAGTAGAACGGAATTTCTAGGAGATCCCCACTCTACATCCCTAATAATCTTAGGGCATTTTGTTCATTTTGTAAGGCTTATATGGATGCAAATAAAAGTTTAAATCTTTCATGGACAAACCTGATGTGCGGTATAGGAATGGGGCTGTGGGGATGCTGCCAGTGGGGTGCAGGGCTTGGGCACACCTAGCCCCAACTTACCACCTCCACTTCGAATGTCTATGCACACACTGGTACAGTGCATTTCGCCCAACTGTTGAAAGTTATAAGAGATAAAAGAGCCTCCTTTCGGAACTGTTTTCCAACTGTTTTATGAAATTGCCTTTTTATATACTGCTTGTTAACCCTCCAAACAGGAGGACATAAAGGGACTGGCTAAATAGGTGGCGTACTCAGTGAATATATATAAAACATAACGTAAGATATACTGCTTCGATTACACTCCTAGGTATAAAAACGTTACATTTGTAAGTTCCTCCTGCCCAAGGGCTTTCATATTTCATTAAAAATGTAGGGACATAACACATAATGATTAGACCAGCATCAGTGCAGATGAAAGTGTTTTCTTGTTAAGAATGTACACACTTCTACACTAAAAAAAAGACTCCAAATAACTCTTAAAATTGGGTGTATGGATTTTGAAATAGGGTTCTATGAAGTCCTGTACCATCACCACACATCATCATCATCATTATCAAAATAGAGAAGAGCGCTCACACAACCTGTAGAGTCAACAGGGTCTAAAATAAATGAATGAATAAATAAATAAATTAATAAATTAATTAATTAATTAATAAATTAATAATTTTTAAGTTAATTAATGAACGTATACAATATGATTCAGTACTGGAAATAGAGATTCAGATGAAGATAAGGCTATTGTTTAAATACCTAATCTGGAATTTTCATTTCTTGTGGTACACATTTTACAATTAGACAGTGAAGTGATTTTTTTTTCTTCATGAGATCATTAGGTTAGAATGTCTTTTGACTGTAGGAGAAAAACCAGAGTACCCGGAGGAAACCCACCAAGCATGTGGTGAACTGAACCAGATCTGAAGGTAAGACTCCAATCCTAGACCCTGAAGTTAACAGGCTTAGAGAAATCACCAATTTACAGGTCAATAATTCCATTTTCAAACCTGCAGTTTTCATAATTAATTACAGTATAATAGAAAATGAAAAACTGAATTTTGCTATAGAGGTGGACAAATCCAAGTCCTTTGAGCTGGTAACATGTTACGATTGATATATCTTAATAAAAAAAAGAATAACCCCCCATTTATTAATATTTATCAAGATAAATATTATTATTATTTAAAAATAATGAAAAACAAAGTTTTAAATCTGATAATCTGATGATAGTCAAATGTTTTTCCTATAGGCTAATGTTCATGGCGATTATGACTAATAAAAATAAGTCGAAGCTCTAAGCATGTCCTAATTGTCGTATAGATTGTAATGTTTTAAAGACAGTTTTGAAATTTAAAATAAATGTACAGTAATTATCTGTTGTTTTGTTATCTTAGCGTCATAAACAGTCTGATCCTTTTTGGTTAAAAAGTTTTGTTAATTGCTTTGTCATGATTAATTATGATTATTCTCATGAGTGCCTGCTCACTTTGATACTAACAACTGTTTTGACGCTCAAGCAATCTGCTGATTGCTGTTTCAATTAATCATCTAAAAAGTTTTTCTTCACTAAGATTGTTATTATTATTATTATTATTAGTAGTAGTAGTAGTAGTAGTAGTAACAGTAGTAGTATAAAAACTCTTTCACATTAGCTAGCCAAGTTGTACATTTTGTTTTAGCTATTGCCAGACCAGAGAATTTGCTTTGCTTCACTCAGTACCATTTACATGGATACAGATGGACAAAATTCAACATTCAAAATATTTAAATGGACAAAATTTTAAATCTTCAGCACCTTGATATTGGGCATTTATCTCAAAAGTATTTTCAAATCCACTCACTCATTCTCTCAACCAATTATCCTGTTCTGTGTCATAGGAGGCCTGAAGCCTATCCAGGGGACTTGTGGCACAAGGCGAGGTAGACCCTGGACAGGGAGCCAATCCATTACAGGACATTGTATATATGTCCATACAATTTGGAAACACCAGTTAGTCTTCCCTGCATTTCTTTGGACTGTGGAAGGAAACCGGAGTGCACAAAGGAAACCCACCATACACATGCCCTCTGCATGCACACAGACCAGAGGTGGGACTAGAACCCCGATCCTTTGAGTGTTAACCATCGAGCCATTGTGCAAAAAATGTGTAATTCCTTCAGTATTAGGTTATAAGGTTTACTGTACAGGCACAACACCATCTGAAAACATTTAGTTTTACATTGCTATTATCGGGCTGTTATTATGACAGGATGGTATTAAAGTGATTTAATACCAGAATATGCAATATTAAAAACATTTAGAAAGAAAGACATTTGTCCGCCACATTTACATTAGTACATAGAATGAGTTTTACTTTTCGCATAAACAACACTTTTCTGAATCATTAACTTCTAATGCTCCTATATAAACTTTAATGATAATTATCCAGTAACTACATGGAAACCAGTGCAAAATAATTAAGCTTAGATAAGATTTATAAGTGTGAAACCAGCCATGCTTCACTGGAACTTAGTAGCGTTTGTTTTGTTTTGTTACAACATGGCCTGAAAAAGCTTTCTAACCATCCAGAAGACTGCTCATCAATATCTTTAATTACAGCGTCACTGGCAACATCAGCTTCCTGCACTGGATGCGTCTCACCAGGAACTCGGCCTGTGTTAAAGTGTCCAGAGTGTCCTAATCTAATTAAGCACTCTAATCAAGGTACTCAAAGTCTTTTCGTGTGTTTGTTTAATTGAATTTACACATACACTGCTTTTTCCACCACCACCCCCCCCAAAAAAAAGAAAGAAGGAAAAAAAAAACCATAACAAAATATTAATAAAAAAGTCATAAATCATATTTAATGCACATGGAGGAATTCCTTCTTAATTAGCCTTCAGAGTATAGAAAACACGGGTATCAATTTCATCTAACATTTGAAAATAAATCTATAAGCAAATACGAATAGTACATAGCTTATTAATAATTAATTAATGGTTTATTATTGTCAGTATCGCACAAAGTTAAAAAACAAAACATCAAAAAACAAACATTTTAAATAACTTTTATATAATTAGTCATCTTGTTAAAATGCCGTATAATAAATATTTCCTTTGTCTAAAATTTTAGAATCTTTGCAAATTAAGGTTATTATTTTTATTTATTTATTTATTTATTTATTTTTTGGGACCAGCAGCCCCCAAACTCAGTCTTAGATTAGGTGCATTGTGAGCGGATATTTATTTATATATTTATTATTATATTTACTAATGCTTACGAATCTATTAATGGAAATGTACAATCAGTCTTTAATTAGTAAACTGTCTTTCTTGCTTATTAATAGTTTATTACCAAACGTTTAATTAAATCCTTATAGCAGTGAAAATATTATTAGAATGATCCTGATGTCATGCTTCATCTCCAAACACAGTAAAAACGTGCTGCTGTGGAGGTCTGTGCCGTGTGAACACCAGTCAGAAGTTGCTCTTTAAGATTATCCGCCTGGAGATGAGGAATGACTGTATGATCCTGGTTTGATTACGCTTCATTAGCTGCTCTGGTCATGCATGCGCAATAACTAAACCTAGCTGATTATTTCCTACGAACAGCTGCAGTGTGACTGAAATATATAGTGTTTAGATATTGCTGCAAGCTTCACAGCCTGAATGATGGCGTTAAAGTCATGACATATATTACAATGGGCAGTATCCAGAGGTGAGCAGAGGATGAGAACATCATAACGACCCTTTGAAAAACGGTATGCTGATAAAATCTGGCAGATTCTTATGGATAATAATAAGAGCACATAGCATAGCTGTGTCTTTCCCAGAGGAGGTGGGTGTGAATCAAAGTAGTTTTGGAGAAATAGGCCATGGACAGAATTGCTGTCCTAACGGGCCGTGCAGATTGCCATTACTCATGCCTGACAAGGCAAGCCTCTGATGTTACTGTGCAGGCCTATTTTAACAACGTAAGCTGCTGCCGCTACTGCTGTCACCGCCACTGCAATCTGAGCGTCGGAGATCGAGCAGAATAATGTGTCTGTCTCATTAAAGGAGTCCTGCAGCTAGTACATACGCCACTGGGGTAATGTAGCTAAGCCTTAATGCAAAGACTGTTACTTGAATCATCTCTGAGGTATAAAAATATGCTGCTCCATGGCCCCTTCAGACCTTGATTGAGGGATATTTATTCGCTAAAACGCCCTAACTTAAAGTCCACTGATTGCTTGTAATTGGTTCTTAGAGACTAACCAGTAGCCGATCAAACCAAGCAGGGCTTTGTCTTCATGTCAGGAAAAGTGCCATTATGGCTACTATGTCAAAATGTCTCTCTTGAAAGTGGAAATAGCCGGTCAAATTCATACTCGAGTAAAACTTTTAAAGTGTTCACACTTGAGCGTACGGAAATATTTCCGAGACGAATCATTTTAACTGAATTTCAGCATGGACTCACAATTTTTTTTTATTTTTTTTTACGAACATTTCGATACAGCAGTGCAATTTTTTTTTAAAGAAATGCCTTAAGCCATTTCTTTATATCTTAATGAAAATAAGATTTTTATTACCCATGATCCCAGTTTGCCTAATGGTGTTGATTTGTCTATTGTACAGTAGTTTGTTTGATTATTTTTAAGACTGAACCTTTAAAAAGGCTGTCTAAATTTGTACTTGTATTTCATGGTGTTCGTGTTAGTGTAATGGACAAAAAGACATACGATTGATTGGCGTGAGTCATTGTGGCCTCAGCATTATGATTACCTTTAGGGTAATAGGCTCTTCTTGCACCATCATGGTGAAGTCGGGCTTTACGCTCCTCGGCTCCACTACTCTGCCTGGGGCTGTGCTCCCCATGTAGCCGCTGATGGTCCCTCCGAACCACTGCCTGCTCTGATGCCATCCTATCACGCATGACCTTGGCCCGCTCAGACTCCAAAGCGATGGCCTTCTCCAGCAGTGACAAGTTGCCTTTGGTGATGTCGAAGGCCTCGTCTGAATGCTCTGATGCCACAGATGTTGTGTCTTCGTCTCCTTCATGGGCGCAGCTGGAGGGGCAACCCCTGGACGCTGGGCTGAGCTGCTCTTCAAGCTTCATCAGGTTCACCATGTCTGAGTAGCTTCTCTCCATTGGTCTCTGAGTCTCCATTGGGGCCTGCTGGCAATTCTCATAGCGAGGTGGGTGGTGGTGCATTTGGAGCTGGAGGTGCTGCTGCTCAACCTGGTGCTGCAACATTGCGTGCTCGAGTGGCTGTGTTTCACTTAGCTTCCGTGCCAAATCAAAGCACTGGTTCCTCAGACATTCCAGACTGCTAAGGCACACGTCCTCCTCGCTCTCTTCCGGCTGGCCGTTATGGTGCACCTGGCCGGGAGCAGGCTCAGGGTAGCTATCTTCTGGCAGCACAGCTCCATGACCCTGTGCCAGCAGCTTCAGTGAGTCAACCGTCTCCCGCACCACGTCGCTGTCCAAGTCCACACTTAACTCTCCCTTCCGTCCTCCGTGCTCGGGACCGTCCTCATCGTCGTCATCTTCGTCCTCGCCGGCACTGTTGGATGAGCTGCTGTTCATCTCGGACTCAGTCATAGCCTGGTATGCGGCATCCTCTGCTATCTTGCCCAGGTTTAGCAGGGATTTGGCTACAAGCTCATCATAGTTCTCATATTCTTCACCGGCTGCGTTGTTATTGTTGTTGTTGCTGTCTTTCTCAAACATCTGGCTTGGCTTTGATTGTCCACAACTGGAATAAGTATTCTCTAAAGTGGGAGGATAAACAATTAAACAGCACATCAAGGCATGCTTTATGTATGCTTCCCATAAGTTCATACTGATTCTGAAGGAAATTCTTCTCAAATGGAATAGAAACTTTTTTTTTCTTCCCATTTCTACTGCAATGGCTGAGTTTGTTCTGTACAGAAAGGAGATGATTGCAAAATCCAAAGCAAAATCCCTAAATGGCAATTAACATTATAATTATGCTGCACTTAATACCAAGTACAACAGAAATATGATGTCAGAATCAATAGTAAATGTGAGATGTAAATGGAGATGACAAAAGCAGTCTGAAATACATCTATTGCTAAAGAAGCTGTGAGGAAAGTAGTGCCGGAAATCTCATTCAGGGATTTTAGTATTGCTCGTATTTGGGACACAGGAGAATGAGACTGCAGGGATAAGTGGAGGATGTGATGCTCTGCTTCTACAGCCAGAAATAACCTTAGGAGGAGCCCGTTACCACGGGTGAGGGGGAGCTGAATGTATCTGACACTTGTAAAATGGCACTGTGCATGTGAAAGCGGACAACGTTAATAAGTCAGAGAGCTTCCCTCTCTCTCCGCTTCTCGGGAAGACACTGTCAAAAACAATTGAGGAAGTCTGAGCATGAGGCCGAGATGCATACTAAGCAATCAGTGGCTTCTCAAGTTCAAGAGGGGAGCAAAGGGATGTTCCCAGCTCTCAGCCGTGCCGTAGTCAGAATACTAAGTGCTGCTCAACCAGTGGAGACTGTGGAACGATTCAATTGTACTCCAGTCAATTATGTGGCTCGAAATGAAAACGTTCTCATTCGGGAAAATTAATTACACAATATTGAGCGAACTTAGCTGGTGGATTTGGATTTCTTGAATAAGATGTCAATTAATAGCATGTTGAAACCATCAGGGTGACAGCGTGACTGAGCGTTTCGGTTTTACTGGCATTAACACGTCTTTGATCAACATGTTGAGAGACAGTAGCAACACATTCCAGATGTAAATATTCTATTTGAAATCAACTCCGAACCTTTAATTATTTTTTTTTTATTCTGCCTGAGTTAATTATGCAAAGAAGCACAACACGCCAAGAACCAAAGAAGCAGCCAAGTTCCTGACTCCGCATATGTTATTGTAAGACATAAATACACTGAAATTAAGGCTGAGTTTAACCTCATAGCCACTGTTTAATTTGAAATCAATCAGACTGGAGTGTGGAAACAGTGAAAAATACAGTATATCTGTCGGTTACTTACTGTATGAAAACTATGAATTTAAATGTTAAAGTGCAAAAACAAAAACAATAAAAATTAAAATACCCATTTTTGTCAACTAGGAGAAATGCCTCACCTTGGTGATGAGCCTGCACTTTATATTCCTCCTCTTCGTCGTGCTCATCCTCATCTTCCTCTTCCTGTTCTCCTTCCTCCTCTTGTTCGTCATCTCCTTCCTGTTCCACCGCCTCTTCATCGTCCTCCATCTCTTCCTCCATCTGCTCTACCTCATCTTCCTCCTCCCTTTCGACCTCTCCTTCATCTTCGTCCTCCTCCTCTTCCTCCTCTTCCTCCTCACCAGCCTCATCGTTGTCTTCGGAGCACTCTTCCTCTTCATCCCCCTCTTCGCCTTCACCCTCCTCCTCCTCCACGTCTTCGTCTAACTCTTCCTGCTCTCCTCTCTCCTCATTCTCTTCTATAGCTCCATAGTTGTCGTATATCACCGGTTCTCCGTCAGCCATGGTTAAAAATGGCTGCCGTTTAGTAGCTGGCTCCTGTGGAGGTTTCTCCTGGCCTTTCCTCTTCTTAGCCAAAGGGCATCCATAAACACTGCAGAGGGCATGCAAAAATGAGGGAGGACAAGGTGTTTTTCTATTGAGTCATCATAAAAACAGAACAGAATTCATTTTAATGCAACACATTTTGCACTATCTGGCCTGAAGTCAACCTCAGGCATTCATTCATAAAATAAAAACACACAAATGCTGCGTGAACTCTGTTGCCCCAAGATGCTACTTTTCTCAATCTGTCCAGCTGCATTTGCAAAACCAAAATGAAGAAAGCTAAAGTCATCCAAACAGCCCTTAATTACACAAATCCCTTAATTATCCTTAACTGTTGAGAAATTCCACTTTAATTGCCCCAAAACAGCATGCACAATTATGTGTGGCTTAAAAGTGGAATTCATAAAATTAATTATCCTATTTCTGTCTGAGAGGACTTGCTTTTGGCATGCCAGGAGGGTTGAAGGTTCTGCTCCCTCGGTGGTGTATGAGGAATTGACTAAGACTAAGAAGGATGGGGAGGATTTAAAGGCTAGGTTAATCTTTCCCAATTTAGAGCCAGAGCGCATATTATTTCGCAACATGGTGTCCATCAAACAGGGGCTCTTTCATTCATTTATGTATTTATTACAATTTTCCAAAGGAGAACTTTGTCCCTTTTATCCTAGGGGGTTATCACATCAGATCATGTGATCCACGAGACCTGGCACAGGTTTTACATCGGATGTCCTTGCTGTCGCAACCCTCCCATTCCTTCTGGCTGGGGTGTATAGGGTGTAAGTTTTAACACCCTCCATTCAGAAACCCAGAGCCTTGACCCCTTGAACCACCACTGCCCCCCCCCTCCTTTTTTCCCACAATCCATCGTTATCAAATATATTATACTTAATCATTGAATTAACCAATTTAACTTCTCACATGAATTTAAAGCTCTGAAACTGGAATACTACTGGACTTTAATAATCAGCCAAATATTTGAATAGTCATCCAACGCCATGCCTAAGAAACCGGACATTACATAGCAATCACGCTTGTACAGTCTGTTACTTTACATTCATTCATTACATTATTTCAACTGTACATAATAGTGAAGGCTGGTCCACTTGAGTGTGGTTGGATGTTGCTATGGCAATTATAAAGTACCTGAACTGTGTGCGTCAGAAGAATACTGAAATAACTGCAGTAATGTAATGTGCTTAATGACCATTGTCACCCAAGCTGTACTTCACTGTCCTGTCTAGGTGATTATACACTTAAAAACAAGGTGTTTGTGGTAACTACTGATTTTGTAAAATGACATTTTAAAACTGTTTTGCATGCATAAATGTAACCCTATAGAAAATAATAAAGTCTGGTCTTAACAACAACAACAACAACAACAACAACAACAACAACAACAATAATAATAATAATAATAATAATAATAATAATTTACATTGTACTTGACAGTTTTGTTATCGTCATTGTGCCTTCAGGGGAAAGGGTTTCAAACAGACGATAACGCCCCTATTTTAAAAACTATGGAAGAGAATCCAATGAACCCATAAAGAACCCTTTTTGCCTACACGAAAACTTGCATCTTTTACCTTTTTTAATCACTTGTACTTAAAGTACCTGTATTGCAAATAAACCTTTTCCCTCAATCTACCCTGGAATTCTGAATTCTTGTCTATGGAATTAAACATCACCCATTAAAAGTTTACAACGAACACAGCCTACAAACAGAGTGACCTGCACGTGTACGTACTGTACGTAGGGTAAACCATATATGAAAACCTCATCTTCATGAACATTTTACTGGAATTATTTTTTTTCCCTGGCCGTGACACATTTGAGTCACCGCCTCAGGGCTTCTGTCCCACATCAGCACCATATCCGCGATCCAGAGACTTCAGGTCCTGTGGGAATGAGTTGACTGAAACGCAGCTGGCAGCTTATTCCTGACATCACTCCCTCTGACCTGAGCTGCACCAAACCGGGAGTTTAACAGCAATGGTCTCTGAGGATTGGAGCAAATCTGCGAGCTCCTAAGACACTCCCAAAAATGAACAAAGTAGTGGTAATAACAGGCTGCATACTAATAGTCTGACAGGTCAAGTATTCAGTCAAGCTGTGTCATGTAGTTTATTTTAAAACATTAAACTAATCCTTGGCGGCAAAAAACTGTTGGTCCATAGGGTACTACAGAATAATTACACATATATAGTATGTTAGAAAATTTGCCTGTACAGTAAATATTGCATGTAAGAGTGGAGTGAGTACAAGGATTTTATTTAGTTTGTTTGCTTTTGTGCTCCTGTAGACCCACAGGACCCAATTGCTTTCATAGCAGCTGCCAAAAAAATTTTAACAGTAGCTTCTTCTGAGTAACATGCTTGTGGGTAATAGACCAGAAGTTTAATTGGTTAAAGAAGTTATGCCTAACACCTTAAATATGAAAAAAAAAATGAAAAAAAAAAAATCTTACCAGAGCCAGAATATAGCATGGCTTTCTACCAAGTCTATCTGATTTGCTGGGGCCGGGATGGCTCTGTGGTTAAGATGTTTGACTACCAACCAGGAGGTCCCTGGATCGAGCCCAGATGTTGCCTGG
The DNA here is from genome assembly GCA_011419295.1 of Clarias macrocephalus. NCBI lineage: Eukaryota > Metazoa > Chordata > Actinopteri > Siluriformes > Clariidae > Clarias > Clarias macrocephalus. Next base: position 116,376 of record JAAGKR010001157.1, read on the forward strand.
TTGCTTCTGTTGGACCCTTGAGCAAGATCCAAGTGCACAGATACAATCAAGCATCTAACTGGCAGCTCGGCCATGGAAATGACGCATATTTATCCATCGCTTGATGTGCCATGCGGCACATTCAGTACAGGAGAAGGACCTACTACTATCAGATTTGCCCAGTGGCTTGACTAAACTTTTCAAATTAGTCTAATCTAATGAGCTATTTACAGTAATTTTGTTTAATCTAGATTAAACCTAGCTTCCCTGATCCATGCACTAAATACTCTTGATGCTTTCTTGTTATTCTTGTTACTTACATTATGTTATATAAGTATATATTAATTAAATATACTGCACTTTTGCGCATGTTGTGTGTGTGTGTGTGTGTGTGTGTGTGTTTTTTTTTCTATTACTGACTGACACTTATGAATAATACATAAAAAAGCAAGCTTTCATTTGGTTGATTAAAATTAACTATTTATCAATTAATATGAGGTCTATCATGGCTTGCGAACCGCTGCTGACACTTTCTTATTGGAATGCCTCCTAAATGGATAGAAATGGCAAAAGTGTGTAATAGCAAGCTCCTAAAATGTCCACCTTTATGCAGTTCTGTGCATGCTGAACATTTTTATAGAACATAGAGCATTCCATAGTGGAGGTGCCAGCAGCGCGAGTGTGTGTGTGTTGAGGGGGGGGGATGGAGCGTTTATGAGCCACACAGAGTGACCTCGCACACCTTCGCGTTTCCCACTGGCAGGCCACGCCAATTAAAATTCCACAGGTAATTAAACCACATTTGAATGAGGGAGCAGCGCAGGCAGGGTTTGAGTGCGGCTGCTGTAATTATGCACAGAGAGAGAGAGTGAGAGAGAGAGAGAGAGCGAGAGAGGCTATGAGCCTTTCAGTGCTGCTGAGAGAAATAATGACTTCAGCCCCAGACAACTCCTGGTGGACAAATGCTCCGATGAACTCTACTAATGTCAAAAAATGACTATTTGCCAGCGCTGGTTCTTTTCCATAATTTTTTACAGCTACTGACACGGTATTTCTACGTAGCATATATATTGTTGGAATACACTTATTGGAATTATTAACAGATGATTCATGGCCTTTTTATATGCCTGCTGATTGGTACAGACAAACAGTCTGAAAGAGCTTATACAAGGCTATGAAAATAGCCACCTCTTTTTGTTCCATCCGAAGAGGTGAGATTAAAAGTGTTGCGGTACCATGGCAAGTAAAAATTCTTGTTTTTCATCAGATTTAATTGGTTTGAGTGTCGAGAGCGTTGTCAAGTCTGATTTCTCGCTTATCACGCTGGCAATATGTATATCCTCAAATCAGGCAGCCGGGGGTTCGGTGCAGGGGGTCTGCCGCTGCCTCTCCCAGCATGAGTTGCTATAGGAGCGCATAGTCTCAATGTCTCCACACTGCAGCATCCACAGGCATGCGTGCCAAGGCACCGTCGCCATGGTGATCTGCCCCCTCCGGAGTGGGATTTGCCATTCGAGCAGACAGACAGAGACAGAGTGAGAGAAAGAGAGTGTGCTATAGGGAGAGAGAGAGAGTGAGAGAGAAACAGAGAGAGAGAGAGTGGTGATCGCAAGTCTGACAGGCATCCCTCCCATCCTCTGCAGCCGTTCCAGCAAGAGAACAAAAGAGGCGCCGGCGCTGAGCATTTCAGTCTGTCTCGCAGGCTCGGCCTTCTTCTCTCAGCCTCAATCAACCGAGTACGAACATGCAGGAGGAGATTGTCACATTGTGCATAAGCATTTCATCGACAATGAAGTCTCCTGAAACTTCTCGGTGCAATCCATAGCCTGCCCATCTGTTCGCAAATCTCCTCAGGTACAGTAGATTCCAACGGGGGGAAAAAGAAAGAGATGAGAGGAAAACGGAAGGTGGCGGTGCGGGGGTAATGGGTGTCAAGCAAACAAGGAGCGGTTGCAATTCGTACACAAAGTGATCCGCTCATATGTGTGTGTTGTATGTACGGAATATGGACATCGTCCAAATAAAAGTGACATCTGGCTGAGCCTCTTAGCTGAAAAACAGTTTGGGGAAATTACATACCAGTCAGAGATAACAAACAAGCCCTCACAAGCCCTCTGCATGTATAGCAATGGCAATTTAGAGTGACTTGACAAGCGGCAAAGCCAACAGACCGCACAGTCTCCATCTTCAAGGCTGAGAGAAAGAGGGAGAGGAAGAGAGAGAGAGAGAGAGAGAGAGAGAGAGAGAAAGGAGGAAAGGATGGCATATGCCTCCCACACAGTCCAGAGCCCATCTGCTGGCGTGCTGTTGGTTAGGAATGAACTAGCGCACAAGCACGTTCCTCTTCCTGCGACACGGAAAGATGCAAATTAGAGCTTGATGCTGTAAATTAGATGCCTATATCTATGTCTTTTTCTGTCCATCATTCAGAGCTTTATTCACGACCCAGGTTCAGGGATTCTGGTAAAAAAAATTCAAATGATAAAAAATTGTGTACAAATTTAATTTAAAAAATGTTAATTCTTTATAAGCTTTAATGGACTTTATCGATCTATATTACCTCCTAAAATTCCCAATGCTATAATGGAACAAACTTGGGACAAACAAACAAAAAAAACATCTTTGAACCTGCCATTGGTAGTCTTCACATAGAAGAAGAGCATTTGTGTGGAGCATGCTGTCAAAAACATCAGCAAAGAGAGATGCAGGTAGAAAGGAAGGAACGTAACTCCATCACTCGCCAGACCTTGCCACTAGCTTTTGGCTCAGTGACAATCCTTTTAGTGAGTGCTACCTGTCAGGCTCTGAATTATCCAGCTCCAGTCCATGTGAGTCATCATCCATCAGAGGGAGAAAGAGAGAGAGAGAAAGAAAGTGAAAGAAAGAAAGAAAGAAAGAAAGAAAGAAAGAAAGAAAGAAAGAAAGAAAGAAAGAAAAATAGGAAAACAAAGGACGATAGAATGAAAGAGGTTTAGAAGGATGAGGAGACATAATGAGCTACAATTAATTGAGGAACGAGGGGAAGAAGAATAGAAAGAGCTGCTGGGATAGTAAATGTAAAACAATAATAATAATAATAATAATAATAATAATAATAAAACCTCCTCCCTGTCCACCTTATTATGATAGTTAAATACTCAGAACAGCCTCAATGCTCTGTGGCATGGACTTCACAAGGTGTTGGAAACATTCCTTTGAGATTCTGTTCCGTGTTTTCATGATTGCTTCACATACTGTAATTATTATTATTATTATTATTATTTTCATTCCTATTCATGATGCAAATCTCTTATTCTACTGCATCCCAAAGGTATTGGAGTAGATTTACAGTAGTTGTAAAGACTTGGAGTAACACTGAAGTACACCTAACTTGCAGTCTATGATGTTTGTGATGTCTTGGTACATTATCATTACCATACTGCAAATTATTAATAATAATGCTCAGTAACAATACTAAGACTTATGACGTTTAAACAATGCGTAATTAGTATTAAAGTTCCCAGTGTCCACCGAGTACACAATCCCTACACTATTACACCACCCCCACCAGCCTGAATGTTTCTGTTACAAGTAGACATTAGTTCACATTCATATTCTTAGCTATTTACGTAGGCTTATAGGCTTGCTAATTCCTACTGTATATGATACATTCAATTCTATTTGTGATCTCACAACTTATATACAGTATTCTGCTGTACTGAGAAAAAAAAACTCTTCTGTCTTTTTATGTAAACGTACTGCTACAGTACATACCGTACTGTAAGTACAGTATGTAGCAGCACATTCACCCCCCCCCAAAAAAAAAATATATATATATATCTGTACTTACACTACAATAAAGATACCTCTGCAAGCGTAAAGCTCTTGAACATAGACAAACGACTTTATATTACATATAATACGATTACAGTAAAACAAATAATAAGCCTACTAATCAAACTTCTTCTCTTGACGTATAGCTTTGCTTATTGCAAGCATTTATTTTTTTTAGGGCGAAGGAAAATTATTGCCGAATTGAGGTGGTAAAAAAAAAAAAAAAAAAAAAAAAAACATGTTTTTGAGGGCAGGTGTGATTTTGGACTATTTTGTGTTCAGCTATTTTTATACAGGAGCAGCCTTCCCCATGTAGGCTATGTAGGAAATGAATACGAGCTCGAAATCACTGTATGAAAGCAACTCGCAATTTTCCTCACTACCTCTTTCCACTATCATGCCTGTTCATTCCCCTTCGGATTACTAATGTGCAATAATGCAGTAATATTTCAGTGGATACGCAGATAATGCGTATAGTCGACAGGTATAATGGGTCAGTGTCTATGATGTTTTAGTCTCTGTGTACTGTATTAGTCTGTTTGTCTGGAAATCACATAACTACAAATGTAGTTAAAATTCTTAGCCGAGTGTAGAGAAGCAGAAGAGCTCAGATATGTGCGTACGGCATTCAGCGCGGCTAGGAAATGTCTGGCCCTGAAAGGCTATTAGATGGATTAATGCAGCTCTATAGATTATATGTTCATAATACATTATACATTAGCCTTCCACCAGAAGGGAGAGAACCTTTGCCATGATCTAACCTCATGTACAGAAAGCAAGGGCCAGAAAAAGCAATTGCTTTGTCATCATGGTTCCGTAATGGCTGGCTAGGGCAAAGCAGATGCAGCGCACTCTTCACAGGTGATACAGTGTCCTCATTACAGCAGCGCCACGGCATCCCAGTGATGCCCCTGACGTATAGTCCTGGCCTCTAGAAACACCACCGGAGCATCACTTCCTTCCCTCCTACTGCTGATAATTCATCACACACATGCAGGTATCAACACGTACACACACACACACACACACAAACACACACTGGTTCCCTCTTGAGTGAGAGGTCTAGTGGAGCTGTCATTTGTCTGTTGCAGAAATGCAATTACGACTTGCAGTTCACAGGGTCCCGCTGCTAGGCTGACACCGCAATCGTAGCCATCAGTCTCGTCTTTTTTTTTTCTTTTCTTTTTCCCACCCTTTCTTCCGTATCCTATCGCTGGAGTAAACAGCATCATGTTAAACATGGTCCCTGACTGAAAAAGATCCAACATTTGTCAAGCAATTGGACCGTCATCGTTCGCCAACGGACATCACGGGCTCATCACGATTGAGAAGATTCTTCGTCTTTATGTCAGTACACGGCGAAATAAACGAACTCCTTAGAATAGGTGAAATCTTTGAAATCTTTTCCAACAAAGAAGAGTGTCTTTTGACGATATTGTAAAAACTGTTGGGTCACGGTCTAGCAGTACGTCCCTGTTTGTTTAAGCACACTTGCAAAGGCGAGTAACAAAAGAAAAAAAAAAAAAGAAAAACACGCTGAAACAACCAGCACACTTCCTGCAAGAGCCCTCTTCAAGCTGATTAGCATATTAATGGTGCCAGACTCACACATGTTCCTGAAACATGCTAATAAGTGGTGCGCACGAGCATCCGAGCATAGCGGTTAGCCAGACAATACCAAGCTTTTATGCTTTAACATCACTTTTATTTATCTACAGCTCATATTTTCACAGACTGTGTTGCCTCATAAGGAGCGTGCATTTTTAGGGAATGTGGCAGGCTAACAGGCTAATTGGATGGCGGCTTTTCACCGCTGGCTCAAGAGCCGAGTCAATAAGGCAAATTATTGCTGGTGTGCACTGATCGCTGTAATCCCACCTCCTATTTCTACCTCGGCCCAAAATAATTACAGGAATTCTTTTGAATTCCCACAGTGACTCCTTTGAAAAACGCAAAACTACAGTGGAATTTTGACATCATGCTACTTCTTTTTATAATTTTTTTTTAAATCGTCAAATTCATTGCGCACATGAAACAAAAACACCAAAGTGTTAGATTAAAAAATGCAAAAATTAGCAAAAAAAAATTTTTTTTTTTTCAGTTGTTCTGGTACTGTATGTCAAGCGCTGTTTTAATTAGAGTAGGATTTGTTGGGAATAAATGTGGCATGAAAGGAAAAACGAATCTTATTCAACCCTTTCTAAATTCAAACCCAAAGCAACATGGCAATTAATCAATTGAATACTTTTTATAAGAAAATGATAGATTAATGAAGTAGGATGACGAACTGGCGAAAACTGACACATTGCTACATCATTCTGCTTTTTTTATCTACTTACCCTGCCATCGAGTTGTAACATCGCAGAGATCTGGTTCTTCTGATAACTACTGTAAATCATGACTAACACACTTCGGGTTGTGATGGTATGGGGAAATAATCTACAAACGTGGTCTTAAATAGCAGCAATTTGGTAATCTTTGAAATGAATGAACATTCCACTTTTGATTCATTCATTCATTTATACATTTTCTATCCCAGCCTATCCCAGGTGATTCGGGGCATGAGACAATCCATCGCACGACACACTTGAACACACCAGCATACATTCACACACTACGGGAACGCCGATCCGCCTCGGACTGTGGGAGGAAACCAGAGTATCCCGGAGGAAACCCACCAAGCACGGAAAGAACCGCACACAGACCTGAGGAGGGAATCGAACCCTCGACCCTGGAAGTGCAAGGCCATATTGCTACCGCCGTGCCGCTGTCACACTTTTTAAACATTTATGTTCACATTTAACGTCATTTCCTGTTTCCACAGCAGCCATGAACAGGCCTTTTTCATTTTTCTCCGTCTTGAAGTTAATAAGACAGAAATATTGTAACAGGACTAAGGGATTTGTAGGGTTTCTTTTCTTGTTAGCATTAACAGAGAGAACAAAGTGAGGCAGTTGAGCAACATGATTAGTAGTAAACTCCCTTAAGAATTTTGAGTATTCTTTGTTAATTTCTCCAGATTTACATTTTTCTGTCATTAAGATAATACATAAGATATATATATATATGTCTTATGTATTATCTTAATATAAAAAACTACAGCATGTAAAAGCTTTTATAGTTCCCTCAAAAAGGTTTTAGGAGCATTTCTACACTCTCATTAAAATTCGAATATTATTGCAGCTCTATATGATTCATGCTGAAAAGCCTACTGTATTTTGTGAGTTCATACAGTAACATCTACAGTATATACGTTTTCCTGAATCAGCACGTTATCAAAAGTCTTAGATTTCTTTTTCCAAATAGAATATTTAAATGTTGTCACATGTTGACGAAGAGACGTTCCTCTAATAAAGCAATACTCCTTTTCTTGAACCCGTGGACCTTCCACTCTTCTAGTGTGTTTCCTGACGACTCTTACCTCCTGTGCCTGGCGTATTTGCCCCTCACGTGTCCACTCCCATCACACCCCGGTGTGGGACAGCTGTAGACAAGAGGAGGAAGGAATTAATTTTAAAAAGCTGGCACACACTCTCTCACTTAGATACACACAAGCATACCCACTCACACACTCAGCACTTGAGCCAAGGCACATCAGCCTTCATTGCAAATTTACGGAGCTGTCAGTGACCTCCCGGTTGGTGACTCACTAGGCTGCATATTTCATATTTCATACTTCACCCTCTGGCTGCTCTATTTAGACCACCAGCCAACTAAAAGCACAATGAAATGCTGCCAGATTTGGATTCTTTGCCCTTCTCGAATGTGCGGTCAGATACGTTATAGGGTCAGATACTCTACTAATCCTGCTTATTCCACCACCACGGCCTGAACAGAGCAGCACATCACCACCATGCAGCACCTTCAGATCTTTCAGCAAATGCTCCACTTTCTATTTTTAGCCGAACTAATATAACTCCACCTCTGATTGGCAAAGTACCAATTCAATATGAAGTTCTTAGTCTTAGATATAAAAATATCAAATGGCAAATATCAAGAGCACTTGTATCATTCACAAGGCAGCTGGTCATCAATAATAGCATGTTTCGTCTAGCTTTTAATCTCTCGCGCACAAAATGATCCTTGCTCGGTATCTGTGTCGAAATCCAGACTCGTGCCCCTCGCCTTATACTGGACCAACCTGCTGAAGCAGCAGCTCATATCGTTGGCATTAGGAAGAAAATGTGGATTATTTACTTGCACTGTTGCATACAGAGGAAATAAAAGAGATGTGACAAAGAGAAGAAGGCAAAGGCTGATCAATGTCCTCTTCCACCATATACCACTCTCCTGTATATTCCATGCTGTCCTTGCTGTTGTCATTTTAATTGAACACATCTTAGAGTAACAAGACAATATAAAAATAAACCTTCTTTACAGCTCCGTTTACAGGTCCACGGGTGTTAAACACTTCTTAATGATGGAGATGCTGCCATTACAGATGCTTGTAAAGTGTGCCAAGAGTGGCACTATAGCTTCTGAAGTGAGGAGAGCAGAGGCCTGATAAAATCTCTTTTCTGCCCTTGAGGCAAACCAGTCCATTCATTCTCGTTATTACGTCTGATTTCATTAAGGGACCTGGGATATTTACCAATACTAATTAGGATAATCATACATTCTCGCGAAAGGATCTAAACGCAGAAGGTTTATTTATAAGCTGCACCTATTGGACTGTATATACGCTGCATCCTTTCCATATTGGACAAATCACATCGAATCATATCAAAAGAATACAGTCTGTATTTTTTTTTTCCCACTGAGACCTGAAAAGGTCCAGAAGATCTGCTTTCTATTCTATCGTGACCTCTTCATCATCAATATGTAGGTGCCATGAAGGTTGCCGAGCGTTTAATGCATCTTTCATTGCGTCCAAACCAACCTGAATAGCTCCTGCGCTGCAGTCTCCACGGCAACTACAAGAGAAAAGAAAAGACAATTAGAAGGAACGAACATCAATAGCAGCTCCGTCATAGTAATATTATGTTGTCCAATCAAATCAGCGTCAGTGGTGTTACTGTAAGCTACTGTACCGTGCTGCGGAATGCAGCGGGATCTTGATAAAAAGCCAAATATACAAGTAAATCACTTAAGAAGTAGAAGTTAGTTTTGAAGTTCATTCGAGTCCAGCTGCGGCGTTATACTATACCTCTCACTCCTTTGGAACGTGTTCGATGGCGCTTCTCAGCTGCATCCACCTCCATCTGCGGAGCAGAGCGGCCATCAGCATGCAGCAATCTAGCAATCGAGACTGGATCATCTAGACAGTACGCTCATGCTTCTTGTCACTAATTCTCATTAGAGCTGTCATTGGGAGTATGCGTGTGTGCATATCTCTGGATGAAGAAAAACTTCTCAACTCTAACTCTGTTATTTCAACTTGTGTAAGCACGAATCCATGGAGCGTGTGCCTTTCATGCCGTCCTACCTGAGATTAGCTGAGTGAGGGTGGGGTAGCGGTGTCTGAAGCTCTCCTCCTGCCTTCCTGGGGTTTCTGGCTGAAATGTCCCTTATGCTGTGTTCAGTGATGGTGATCTTCTTCAAACATCATTTTCTGCTAAGGAAAAAAAAACAGGAAAAACATATACGCTTATGATTCACTGCGGATATTACTTTTTCAGCAGAAATGTCAGTTGGGTTTGTCACATATGAAATCTGTTTAGAGAGGAGGACGCATATACAGACATCACCACGCAGCATCTCACGTCCTCCACCATATTGTGTGTTTAACAGCAAATCTAGTTACCGCTGTTTGTGTGTGTCTAACGTATTTGTGCTGCAAGGCCAGAGGACATGTCCTGAAAGAAATAACAACAACAACAACAACGAGAAAACTTTTCATTCCTATTTAAAAGGACAGTCCTTTGTGAATGCAACATCACCTTCTAACACGTACATGCTCAGCCTCGTTCCACTGACACATCACTCACACTCAGACGATGCATGATGGAGAAAGCGCGCATCCTTTCTTCACCTGGTTGGATCGATGCATTCAAGCACGGTTTGTGCCCCAGCCACTGCTAGCGAACTCAGTCTGGCCATAAATGGGGAAAACACTGCTTAGTATTCTTGCCAAGCTCCCATCTGTCTCATATAATATGATACAGTGCTCCCCTGCATAAAGTGGGCCATGCAGCTTCACAGTCCCAAAGCAGCCTGTGCAGGCTTTCTGCTCTTCCCCCTTGCTCATTCGCTGTCTCTCTCTCTCTTTCTCTCTCGCTCATTATTTGGTGGATGGTCGAGACAGGGACTGCAGTTTTAAAACCTTTATTCCTGCTGTCTCAAAAGACACTCTCGCCATGAACGGCATGTGCACCAACAGCCCTGTTGCACAACATGTCTTGTTCCAGCAGACATCAGATTCCTGTTGTGAGTCAGTTGGATGCTAAGACAAATGCTGGTCATCAACATTTGTGTTTTTTTTTGTTTTTTTTTCATAACCGATGATACACAAACACAGATACGGCCTCTTTGTCTCATGTGAAATTCATCAGAATTCAAACAATTGATGGTGATGCGATTAGAGTTGGGTTGATTTCATACCAATGGAAGCGTGAAAAGCCCACTAACCGTGTGCCTGATGCTAAGCTTACCCCTTAAAACTTTTCACAGCAATTGATTATTCATGGAGTCGAAGTTTCTGTTGTAGCGCCATCATCGTCATCGTCGTCATCATCATCATCGTTTTATTTCTGTATGTCTATGACAAAGTTCTCTGTCAGGGCTTCTGTGCAGCTGATACAAATCCTTCATTTATGTACTCATGTAAAAGAATTATGAGACATAATTATTATTATTATTATTTTTTTTAAGGATGTGCGTATGAGACCTGATTCCATTTTAGGATTTTTTTTTTATTATGGCTGCATTTGACTTTTTTCCCCCCTTTTTTCTTAAATCATAATGCATCTTAGAAACTGTAGACATGTGGTGGTAATGTGGATGGCAATCACTATGATTGTCACCCCTGGACATTTGTAGATATGCTGCTGCTTGTATGTAATAAAAATGTCTCCAAAAGTAAAAAAAAAAAAAAGTAATTTTTTTTTTTTAGAAAGTTAAAGGTTCTTTCTTTCTTTATGAACAAACTGAAGAAAATGATCATTATTTAAAATGATTATTATTAGTTTATTAGTATTATTATTAATAGTAGTAATAGTATTAATCACTCACTCACTCATCGTCAATACTGCTATATCCTGTGTAGAGGGATGACTTAAAGAAGACTCGAGCTGGGGTACACCCTGGATGGGGTACAAATCCATCACAGGGCACACACACATACACACACTCACATGCTCATTCACACAACTTGGGAACACCAGCCTAATCTGCATGTCTTTGAACTATGGGAGGAAACCGGTGTACCCTGAAGAAACCCACCAAGCACAGACGCTTTCGGGAACATGCAAACTCCATGCACACAAACCCGAGGCGGGAATCGACCCCAGATCCTGGAGGTGCAAGGCGACAATGCTAACCAATAAGCCAGCATCCGCGTCCATTATTGTTATTGTTATGATTATTAATAGATCGTTCTAGCTCCTGTCCCACATGAGGCTGTTGTTATCGATGGTAGTTTGTTCCTTTTCATGTTTTTTTCATGAACTCCTTTTTTCGCCTACCATCATTCTATGGAGCCCATGACACTTGTTGTCTGGCTTATTTAGAGGAAGTGTAAAAGCCATAATTAGGAATCATAATTAGAAAAGTTAAAGGTGGGACTATTTGACCATAGAGCGTTTGCTATATCCAATAGAACATAAGAAACTGTATTAAACTTTAACTCATGTGACTGTTCTTTAACTTAAACACTTATGTGATGTGACTCGTTTGATTTGCTTCGATGGTTCTTCCCCTTCTAGAGCCCTGAAACATCAGTCATGGGGGAAAAAAATAATTAATTTTAATTTTTTTTTTGTGTCAGAATGAAAAACATAAGCTTTCTTATAAAGTCAGAGTTCAGCTTCCTCAACACATCAGCATGAACAAACAAATAAAGAAAGCAGTGTCTGATTGGTGGCGACTGATGTCTGGAACACGGCTCAATTAGAAGCTTGACAAGGACTTCAGGCTTTATCACTGCCTGCGTCAAATGGCCTGACTCACTCTGGGTGAGTGCAGAATGGATGTGTTTGTGTGTTTGTGTGCCTGCAGTAATTCAGAGACGCTTGCAGAATCATCAGGAAGAATTCCAATCAGCCTTGAGAGCTGAGAGTTGAGGCTAATGGTGTTTTCTCACTTTCATCTGCTCTCTGAGCACAAACACCAGAGCGCTTCATGATTAGCCGCACGACTGGACATGTAACCGCAACGAAAAACACAGGCTCCAGTGACTTTACTCGGAGACTCCTGGAGAGACAGAGAGCATGGGAAAAAAAAAAAAAAAAAACGCCGTCTAAAATTAGACTGTAGGTAAAATTAGCATCTTGACAATAATGGCATCTGAATGATTTGGTTGTGGTCCAGAACCCAATTTCAAGTTGTAAGAATAAAAAAGTGCTGTTCAAGTGCATCCTCGTAATACACTCCTGTTTTGACGTAGCTCACAGAGACTCAGGCACAAATACCATTAGCGAAGAAGCACAGCCTTAAAACACGATCTACATAAAAATGTTTAGAACATAGCTGTACGGCGTTCTGAGCTAACGAGACATTGCACGTGGCATGAACATTATCCATGATGATATTTTCATCCACAGCATGAATCAGTCACCCTCCATTAAACAGACAACCACTTCATCCGAAAGACTTCGAACACAAAGTCACATTCTTACCATCACCTCCTTCTCCTCGCCTCCCATCCCTGTCTCCATCAGACTCCCCCCATATCAGGGTATCATTCTCCTCCATCAGGCTGAGAGGATCTTTAATTGCCGTTTCCCTGTACAAGGCCTACTCGTGGAGACAGTGAAGCTCATGCCAGCAAGTCTTAATGATGCCTGGCAACGGCAGGAGATCTGACCAACACGTTGTCAATGGCAACCGAGGTGCTAGAAGTCTTCTCTGACAAAGACAGAAGAGACAAAACCTCCCTGAGATGCTGTGTCCTCCCAGGGAGGCAGAGGGACGTCATTTCATGGACAAAGGGAAGCTTTCGGCCCACTAAGCCCTGCTGTTGGATAACACCAGGCCATGACCAAGTCTTTCAAATCAAAATTAAACAGACTAAACATAAATTATTGTTGTTGTTTTTTTGAGGGGGGGGGGGGGGGAGGCTTTTACTTGTTTTCTTTGTCAGTGGTCACACTAGCCAAGGACGTGTAAAGAAAAAGAATCAATGTAAGGGTCTTTGAACAAAGCTTCTTCATCCCCAAACCGGTGTTGACCTACAGTATATCTATAAAAACATGATTTTTTAAATAATGAAACACACTCGAATTTGACTTGGGTGGGGGAAGACCTTGTAATATCATGTGACAAAGGTGAAAACATCACGATGAACCTTGTTGCTGATAGCGTATTCACAGTGCAGGCCACCTTGCAGCTCTTCCTGTCTGCCTTCTTTCACACCACACCTGCCAATTACAGCACATTCGCTGCACCATAGCAGCCTGAGGGGTTCACCAAGCCTGCTCTCCACAGGCTTTGTGTGTGTTCGTGTGTGTGTGTGGGTGTGTGTGTATAAATGATTGACTTGCTGTATACACCCTGATCAAGCTGCTATTTTCTCTATTTTGAGTACAAATGTAAAAGTACCAAAGTACACATGCAGCTATTTTCTTCCTTTTACCCCTCAACACAAAAATATTTTTGAATGCCAAGTTATGAAAAAAAAAATGAAAAAAAAAGAAGAAGAAGAAAAAAAAATAAAGCAAAAAAGCTTGGATGGCTAATTCCACTCACACTGATTAGTGTACCACAGTGCTAAATTTACATTTTTCCATTTCGAGCTGACTTGATGAGCTCATCTGGGTGATTCCACGATTGAGATGTCGCTCGTCTTCTGTTGATCATCCAGTTACAAATATGTAAGTCAACTCACTAGGCATTTTAAGCGCAGGTAAATCTGAACCTAAAGCAGGAATCAAACCTACATCAATTGAACAAAAAAACTGCATTTTGGCCTGTTCACTCAAACCTCACAAACCTCAGTTGTATTACACTACTTTCAACCTTACTTCAAAATAAATATCTATCCTCAGCAATGAGATCACTGTTTTTTTTGTTGTTTTGTTTTTTTTAGATATAAAAAAAAAGACTGAATACAGTTGACACTGGCTTTTTGTTAAACATGTTTTGTCTAGATATTTAAACAAGTAACCAATGAAATTGCATATTGAGACAGCAATATTTAGACAGGTTGGACAACTACTGTACTGTATAAAGCACACTGCATGACAAAAACAAATTAAAAGTCTCTTACTAAAACCACAATCGTTATATACTGCTTCAAATAATAAAAAGAAAACCGTGTCCCTGTTTGACTTGAACAGCTTGTTCAAATCAAACTGGGACAAAGTATTCCCATTATTTATTTATTTATTTATTTATTTATTTATTTATTTGAACAGATTAATTTGCTACTTATTTAATAAATCACAAAGCAATTTAAGAATCAGGAACTTATAACCCAGGAATGTCTTCCTCTGATAAAATATGAGCTTTATTATAAGAAGACCGAGTCAGTTAGCTCCACTGAATGGCTGTAGGGGGTGTTTCCAGGTTGAATGTTATGTATTTTCACAGATTTTTAATTAGCCGGGAAGGTATAGAGAAGTCCCTGGGTCATTTGGAGTAGTTTCTTGGACATTAAAAGCATGTTTTGAATTTACTTTAAATGAACCTGTATGCTGGAATGTACAGTAGTGGCCGGTTTCCTGCGCTTGATTGGATCTCCTGGTTTGCCGTGAGTGAGTGCTAATCAGCAAGGCAAATCAGGGCAGATTGGGCCAAGACGGAGAGGAAATATGATTTTAATCAGCGTGCTGCTCCCTGCACTCTCTTTCGTGTCTGTCTCATTCACAGCGCATTTAGAGATGGTGATGGCACGGAGCAATCAGCTAGACCTCTACTGCATCCCACCGAGAAGAACATGCTTTAATTACCACCAGCTAAGACAGGATCTCTCTCTCTCTCTCTCTCTCTCTCTCTCTCTCTCTCTCTCGCACTCCTCATGCTCAGAGAGAAGGCTAGAGGCCTTGGCATAATTATACGCAATAATTTGCCATTTTTATATGACTTCTCCCATTTACGTAAGAATAACAAAAATTACTCATCTTGTTAAAATTCCATTTTCAGCACCAAACCTGCTTGACTAGGGGGGGGATATGGTCTAGCGTGTGTTTGGAGGCTCGCGCTGCCATGTTCTTTAGAGACATTTGGATTTAATGAATAATTAGCACTGTGTTTTTGCTGAGTCATCATGCTTAAGGGCCTCTACTGGACTCTAACGGAGGTGTTGCCTCATATCACCCATTACAAATCTGTCTCCGGTGAGCCAGTTGCATAGTGGCCTGTGTGAAGCGTGGATTTATTTTTTTTTTCTTCTTGGTATATGCATGCGTGTGTGTGTGGTAAAAATAACCACTCTCCCACTTCGTGACTCATTCTGTGGGCTTGCTTGTCCGACTCTCCCAAACAACGTCTGGAAAAAAACCCTGCAGCCAACTACTTGATTTACAGGCTGATCAGTTATTAATCTGTGTATGAATATGTGTGTGTGTGTGTGTGTGTGTGTGTGTGTGTGTGTGTGTGTGTGTGTGTGTGTGTGTGTGTGTGTGTGCGCGTGCCTGCATGAGTCCCATGCTTACAATATGTCAAATTATCCAGCATCTACAGTATGACAAGACAGTTTGAACATGGTTCCTTAACAAATCTTTATAGAGGCCCCTTATTAAGCACAGTGATTATGTAACAGTAGACGTTGTCCTGCGTACATGACCGAAGCAGAGGGAACTTGATTCAGGCTTTATTGAATCGTTTTTGCTGAATTATCAATTTCCTGAAGCAATTTTACAAAGAAGATTTTAGGTTTAAGACTAATAGTATTCTTAAAATGTTGAAGCACTAGCAAAGCACCGCTTGGCTGCGAGAGTGTGGACGTTTGGTGTTTGTTTATAAACTGGTGATTTTCACGGTGTGGTCCTGTCTCATGTTTATTCTGGAAGGTTCTGGAACCACCATGACCCTGACCAGGAAAAAGCTGACGAACATAAAAAAAAAAAAAAGAAAGAAAGAGAAAAAGAAATCTATAGCTTCTATACATATACATATAGTATGAGTATACATAAATTATATGAATATCAATGCACTTTTTTTTTTAACCCCATATAAATCTATAAATTTTCTTTTCTAATCGAATTTAACAGTCCTACCATATGTGTTCTGGAAGTAATATTAAAGTCATTCTTGAATGTCAAACACTCATTACTCAATACATTACATTACTAGGATTTAGGATAGCTGTAGCAAAAATGTCAAATTGTGCTTAATATCAGGAAAGAGTAATGCGTATAAATGAAAATGATTCCAAAATTCTAGACATGGACATATACAGTACTTACACTGCATTCGAATAAAGAATAGCGCTTGTCATTTATGACCCCCGATTAAAAGAAAAACCAAAGAAAGCTTTCCCTCAGTCAGGAATTCTGTGCGTTTAGCAAGTCAACATTTGCGCGCAGCGTCAGCAATAAATAAAGTAACACTTCTCATGTTTAAGTGAGTTATTCTATAGTACGTGTACTAGGGTTCGTGTTAGATCAATCAACACGGAGGCATATTCGCTGAGTAAATCTGTAACTCTGACAGAAGAGTTAGCTGGCTAGTTTGTCGCTAACAAAAGACGAACACGGAGGAGGATTTTTATTTTATTTTTTGCCAACTTTGTAACTCAAAATAAAAAATGATGTGATTCAGAGCTCTGACTTTTTACTTTCAAAGTAAAGGAAATTCAGCCATATTATACAACTGATATAGTTCGTTCAACCAAATAATGCTGCGGCGTATACCTAATTATCACAACATGGCATAAAATGAATGTAATCTACTTCTAGCTAGCTTTTAGAGGGAAAAAAAGGGAGGTAAAAAAAAAACCTCTTGTCTTGTTCCACTACTCCTGTTTCCTGGCAGTACACTATTCACAAAAACCTTGTAACCTGTCTTCCTGTCTATAATTGCAAAATAGCCACTTGTCCCAATTTAGGCTTCCTAATGTACTCTATATCCTTCTTTTTTTCTTTGGAGGTGCGCAGAGAGGCGAGAGAAACCAGGCAGGACTCATATAATCACCTGAGATGAGTAATTAGGGAAAATGCCCTGTCTCACAAACCCACACACAAAGAGTCCTTTCTGCCTTCAAAGACCAGGGTGGTGATGATGATGGCTTTCCCTCTACCTACACGAACACCCCCCCCCCACCCCCGCCCCCACTTTCCACCCCCACCCCATCCATATTTTCAGCTTTCCTAGCAGGGTAGTGGCCTCATCACACTACTCAGGCGCAGGTAGAGAAAACCTCTCTAAGATACATCTGAATCATCATCCTCCTCATCAGATGAGCGTGAATGAGAAGTTTCCTTTTTAATACACCTCCTGCAATATCTGTCTGGCTTGCTGCACACACGCTGCCTGCTCAGATAGGATCGTTAGTGAGAGCGAGTGGTGTGTGCTGCATGGCAATGTACTGTACGTGTGTGCTGTAACAACTGAAGCTCCAGTATGGATTCAGTTAAAGTGATGCGAATCGAATGCGAACTTGCAGGGGTCTATATGCATGAGAAGTGCTATGGTATTTTTTTTTCCTCCTTGCTTCTAATCTTCCAGTGTTGTTCCTCTGATTGTTAGCTCTATCAGACTGCAGTGGAAAAAAAAAGAAAGAAAAAAACAAAATAGATGAATTCTGGGAGTGTGAATTACATGCAGTGCAGATATCAAACGTTAGTTATAGAAAAGGTTGCGTTTAAACATAAGATGTGAGTTTGTGCTTTAAAGTGGCTGAAGTCAAGAAAATGGTGTTGCTAAGCAACTAGGAAATATTGACACTGAACATACAGTAGCTATACTGACTGAGGCTAATGATTTAACTCTTTTATACAAACAGTGTAAAGGTAGAATGATGCAGGAAATACTGCATAACAGTAAATACAACATTTCAGTTTATTATGTTTTAAAAAGTTACACCATCATTATACTTAGCAGTGACTGTCTGTCAATTAAGTACTTATTAATTAATTCTTTGCGGCTTCCACTTTTGTAAAAAAGTGGGACAACATCACATGAGTGCGCCGTTCATGTGCAATCTTTCCGCGCACGTGACTGATGCCGTTAAAGCACTTGGTTAACACGGGGAAGAGTGTCATAGTTAGCACTTAACGCAGTTCGTATTGGATTCCCTGATATCACACTGATAGCACTGTGGTCGGTTCGGGCTAATTAATTATTACCCAGCATATCTTGCGCCACACCGGGCAAGGACGTTTCGTAGGCTATCGAAAGACGGAAGGTATTTCGTCATGGTCCGTCCAATCTGTTTCAGTTCCAGCTGTCGTCGGGAAACACTCGGCATGACCGTGCATTCACGGCTGCTTTCAGACAGTGTATACAAAATGCCAAACTAGCTAGCTAGACTAACACTTCGAGAAGAGTGTAGAGTAGCTAAAAATGGAACGAGTGAGAATGAAGTGAGTGAAGAGATAGCTTGTTAATTCTGATTTATACATGCTATGACAGCATGCCATCATCATCCAATATAGTTTTACTCAACATCAACCAGACCAAAAAAAAAAAAAGGGGGGGAGTGAAATATATAGACATCTCTCAAGTGAAATGACCGATTGTCCAACAGCTACAGATAATCATAAAAAGAAGTGCTGTTCATTTCTTAATCTGAAGCTGCGGATTAATTCATCCATCTTTTTTAATATATGTTATATACAGTATGTTCACAGAGACACGCTACATGATCTAAACCTAACATTTTTTTTTTTATTTGTTGTGGAATAAGGCATGTAATTAATCAAGGTAAAAGGCATAATTGTAGATTTCATTAAACACTATGTTAGGAGATTGTCTGTGTTTATCTAAACTTTGTACCATTCAGTAAGCTTCCATTATGTGAGAGACTTCAGGACAGAGGTGTTCGCACTTTCTAGTTTCTCAGCAACGTGATTATTTATTTATTATTATTTTTGCATAAGATAAAAAGCGAGGCTGGTGAGAGAAAGACTGTTTATAGAAGCTGTAATGCAAGATAAGTTATTTTGTTGATGTGTGCTGTAATGCAAGCGCATTTACGCTTTATTTCACACCTGGCACGGGTTATTTTCCCGTAACAGCTCGACCTGTCGTGTATTATTCCTTACCTGACAGTGAGTTTAACATCCCTCAGCCAAAACGATTTAGCTTTTATCAACTACTGATCAACTAATGTCGCTCATCTCTGCCGCCTTAGCCGAGGCCAGCATGAAGCTGTACTGTACAGGAACATTATCATTTAACGAGCCTGAATGGCAAGTATGTGTCTGGAACAGGAGCAGTCTTTTCTACACTACGTTTATTCTTCACATGGCCCCATCAACTGGATCAAAGCGGTGTGTCATGTACACAGATGCTTCTTATGAACTTCTTATGAAAACCCAACAAGAGCGTGTTATCGTCTGAGTGGCCGTCGTATAGCATAACTATCCTGCACTCATCCTACCGAAACTTCTAGCTTCTAGCTCTTCATTGTTGTTTTTTTTTTTTTTTTTTTTTTGCTTTCTTCAAGGATAACTTCTGCTGGTCCACTATATGGTAATTCTATTCCGACTTCTACAGCCTTTATCAAATATCAGGCAGAGTAGAGAGCACATACCTTATTCCATTACAGGACTGGTCAGATGTGCTGCGCTAATTTGATTGTCTTGTCATTATAAACGTACTTTCGATGGCAGCTTAAACGCTTTCATACAATTGAGATTTTTAATGGCTTGGAAAAACGTGACAGGTTGTAAGGGAAAGAAAAAGTCTCCTTCTGACCCTCTTCTATTCAATGATTTATTTATTTTTTTTGTTCTCTGACTTGGACCTGCTTGTATTATGCATGAGGTTCATTCAGAGCAGAGACTTTGACCTGCGCAAAGCCGCAATCACAGGCAACGACCGGTGAAGACATTGTCCGTACGTCTAATGAAACAAAGAAAGCCAATCCCCTAGTGCTTCATCCTACTGAACTAAATAATTAGCAGCCAAATAAAATTGTTTTGACGAGCTCTGCATTTTGTGTACTTTTTTTTTTTTTTTTTTACACTGAATTCATAATGCTGCTAATCTCGCCTCGCCTGGGAAAAACGCCCTCTAAATGTAAACGCATGTACACGTTCGGTTGGAATACAGCGGGATGGGCTTTCAGAGCAGTTTTAATGAATTGGTGTAATATTGGAATTCAGAGCCGACGGCAGCTTTCTTTTTTCTGTGTGTTTATGCAGAACTAAATAACTGTGGAAACACTGCAGCTAGCGTGTCACTCGTATCACTAAGTGGGACTGCTTTTGCTCTGCACACCCGGAGTTAAAAAAAAAAAAAAAGTAATAAAAAAAAAAAAAAACCCAACAAAAACATGAGGCATGAGGAATTTCCTGGGACCATGTGTGGATACAACAGGTCAGAAAATCAATGACATAATTATGTTACGTATGTGTGTTACACGCCAGTAAAACCACTGTAACCACTTGATACTGCACGGCTTCTCTCCAAGCCGCATTCACCAAATAGGCTATTTTTATCAACACACATCAGACTGTTTGTGTGTGTGCGTGTGCGCTCATGTGTGTGTGTGTGTGTGTGTGTGTGTGTGTGTGTGTGTGTGTGTGTGTGTGTGTGTGTGTGTGTGTGTGTGTGTGTGTGTGTGTGTGTGTGT